>SJYA01001694.1:1260933-1327707 GCA_006410615.1 Neotragus moschatus | reverse complement strand
TCTTCACAGTCCAACTCTCACATCCATACATGACCACTGGAAAAACCATAGCCTTGACTACACGGACCTTTGTTGGCAAAGTAATGTCTCTGCTTTTCAATATGCTATCTAGGTTGGTCATAACTTTTCTTCCAAGGAGTAAGCGTCTTTAAATTTCATGGCTGCAATCACCATCTGCAGTAATTCTGGAGCCCCAAAAATAAAGTCTGACACTGTTTCCACTGTTTCCCCATCTATTTCCCAGGAATTGATGGAACCAGATGCCATGAACTTCATTTTCTGAATGTTGAGCTTTAAGCCAGCTTTTTCACTCTCCACTTTCACTTTCATCAAGAGGCTCTTTAGTTCCTCTTCACTTTCTGCCATAAGGGTGGTGTCATCTGCATATCTGAGGCTATTGAAATTTCTCCCAGCAATCTCGACTCCAGCTTGTGCTTCTTTCAGCCCAGCATTTCTCATGACCTACAAGACCTTTTAGAACTAACACCCCCAAAAGATGTCCTTTTCATTATAGAGGACTGGAATGCAAAGGTAGAAGTCAAGAAACACCTGGACTAACAGGCAAATTTGGCCTTGGAATATAGAATGAAGCAGGGCAAAGGCTAATACAGTTTTGCCAAGAGAACACACTGGTCATAGCAAATACCCTCTTCCAACAACACAAGAGAAGACTCTAACATGGACATTACCAGATGGTCAACACTGAAATCAGATTGATTATGTTCTTTGCAGCCAAAGATGGAGAAGCTATATACAGTCAGCAAAAACAATTTTATCAACTAATAAATAAATTAACAAACTAATGTTTCCATTTCTATGATTGAGATAAGAATAGTTTATGGCAATGTTGTGAGAGCACGTGAATATGAAATCCCTCTGAACTCTAACAACAGAAAGAACAATGCTTGTTTAGGACTTACAGGTGTTATTCTAAGGCCTTGCCATGTAATAACCATTTAATCCTCAGAATAACCTTGTAAGGGAGACTCTTTATTTGCATTGTGCATATAAAAAATAAAGTGACCTTCCCAAGGTCATACAGCTAATAAATATGGAGCCAAGACATGAACTCAAGTAGTTTGACTCCATGGTCCCTGTATCCAGTCTATATTTACACACTTACTGAAATAGCTGTTCTATATCATTTAGACTCTGCATAACAGAAAACAGGCCTTTGACTTAACAGAGGCCAATGTAAGAAAAGCTCTTATCTGTTCAACACTCATTTATGCAGCAGGTTTCATACGATGTCTTTTATAGCTGCCTTTTCAATGCACATAGCATAAAAAAGTCAACTACGGCCATCTTTCTCATCCTTTGAGGTCTAGGGAAGATGAGCTTAAACTTTCAATTCCACAGCTTGCAGAAGTTTAAAATTTTCAAATTCTCATTAAGATTTCCAAAATTCCCAGGTGCTCATGACCATTTCTGGTTTCAAACTGGATTGTCCATTTGTGCCAATGCCATGCCTGCTTTATAACAAGTTGTTGCCAAAGTGAAACTTGATCCCTTCCTTGAAATCTATCAAAAAGGTCACTTATACACTAACTTCCTACTAGATATCTATTTTAAACATGGTAATGTATGTATTTCGAAGCTATATAACATACAGAGCTCATCTTGGTGCTCTGTGAAGACTCAAAAGGGTGGGATGGGAGAAGTGGGAGGGAGGCTCAAGAGGGAGGAGATATATGTATACTTGTAGCTGATTCACATTGTTGGATGGCAGAAACCAACACAACATTCTAAAGCAATTATCCTCCAATTAAAAAAAAAAGGCCACTTACACAGGGCAATGTATGTATTTACTATAAAACAATGGTTTTGCTGGCAGGGACAACAATAATTTCAGAGAAAACATTTCGTCAGAGGAACACGAATAAGCTCAAAATGAACATTAGGAATGCCAGCCCCCACAGTCCTTCAAGCATTCCTTCAGTAGAAACTATCAAAGGTGGTTTCACCGATCCTCGCCCCTCTCTCTTCTTTCAAGAAATGTCTTCTCATTATTTTCATCAGGACACACGGACATCCACAAATTTGTATTGCTTGAGGGGTCTGCTGCTTACCTGTCAAGTAATTTATATGAAGATGTTTCTTTTTCCAAATAGAGTTTCTTCCCCAAAGGAAACTGTGTGCCACCTTTTACAATACACTGGAATCCTTGCCACGAGTTCCTGACATCGCTCTTATCAAAGCATGAGCTCCTTGGAGACAGTAACATGCCTTTACATACTTTGTTGCTATGTATTTCCCACTAGGACTAGAATAGTGTTTAGCAGATACTAAGTGAAGAGGAACTAAAAAGCCTCTTGATGAAAGTGAAAGAGGAGAGTGAAAAAGTTGACTTAAAGCTCAACATTCAGAAAACGAAGATCATGGCCTCCGGTCCCATTACTTCATGGGAAATAGATGTGGAAACAGTATCAGACTTTATTTTTTGGGGCTCCAAAATCACTGCAGATGGTGACTGCAGCCATGAAATTAAAAGACACTTACTCCTTGGAAGAAAAGTTATGACCAACCTAGATAGCATATTCAAAAGCAGAGACATTACTTTGCCGACTAAGGTCCATCTAGTCAAGGCTATGGTTTTTCCAATAGTCATGTATGGATGTGAGAGTTGGACTGTGAAGAAGGCTGAGTGCTGAAGAATTGATGCTTTTGAACTGTGGTGTTGGAGAAGACTCTTGAGAGTCCCTTGGACTGCAAGGGGATCCAACCAGTCCATTCTGAAGGAGATCAGTCCTGGGATTTCTTTGGAAGGAATGATGCTAAAGCTGAAGCTCCAATACTTTGGCCACCTCATGCGAAGAGTTGACTCATTGGAAAAGACTTTGATGCTGGGAGGGATTGAGGAGAGGAGGAGAAGGGGGTGACAGAGGATGAGATGGCTGGATGGCATCACTGACTCGATGGACATGAATCTGAGTAAACTCCGGGAGTTGGTGATGGACAGGGAGGCCTGGCGTGTTGTGATTCATGGGGTGGGAAAGAGTCGGACACGACTGAGCCACTGTACTGAACTTAAGTGAACTGAAGTGCTTAAGAACTATTTGATGATTGACAAGAAAACAGATTCACGTATTCAAAGAAATGTGGACTCACACAAAGTTTGACTATTAGTTTGACTAACATGCACTCCACATTCTCTGAACAACAGTGACTTTCCATAAACCCATGTTCAACTATCACTGTATTTCCTTAAAGGGCAATTCATAAATCAGAGCAGACTAAACTGTGTGCCTAACTTCTCCCCTTGAAACGCATAATATTCATCTTCCTAAGAAACCATAAAACATGATTCTAAAATGACCTAGTGGTCATGTCTTAGGGACACTGAAAAAACTTTAAGTAAAAATGCCTTGATTACGCTGACACAAAATTCTTCCATGAAGCCATGCTCTTATTAATCACTTCAGGTGAGTCAAAGTAAACATAATCAGTCAAGGCTTTAAGAGAAGAAATTGAAAGAAAATTCTTGGTCCAAAAATGATTGCTCTCCCTCTCTTTCTCCTTCTCATCACCTCCCTTCACTCCCTCCCCCATTCTCTCAGCAACTTTTACCCAAAGGAGAGCACAGACAGGGATGACGGCTGTGCTGGAGCAACTTCCCTTCACAGAGTTGAACCCCGCGGGGCCCATTTGCAGAGGACTGGATTATATTTCGGTGACTCGCAGATGCGTCATGTGTCTAAGACGCACTGAATATCTTCTCACCACAGGGTTCAATGAATCAGGTAATCTCTTCTGCTATTTTTCATCCTCTTCTGTTTAATGTTTAAAAGAAAGCATAAGACAAAATCTAACACTGGATTTCACATCATAGGCTGTGAAAGTTTAGACTTGGTTCCGCATGTAAAATGCAGAGAAATTACAGCAAATAGACCTAGTCTATATATAACCTTACATGTTTCAGGTCAGGATATAATGTTTCTCTCTTTTGTTTGCCTGTGTGTCAGATAGAGAAACAATGAAATGTTTGGCTCTATGCTGAAAACACCCTGAGAGGGACTTTTGAAAATGTTTTTTTGATATGGTGAAACAAAAAAATAAGAGGGGGAAAAGAGAGAGAAGGTTAATATCTCTGGGAACTCCTTTGTTTTCTTAGTTCCTCATTTATTTCCTCTTGATTAGTATAGTTTTTCCAATTCTTCCCCAGGTAAAACCTCCTGAGATGTTTCTCTTATAACACCACCCCAACTGTCAAATACTGAGACCTGGGAGAGATAGCTCAGTGTCAGCCTATTAAAATTTCACTTCTATAAGAAAGGTAGTAATGATGGAAAGGCATTCTCACCACAGTTCTGAGACACAATTTGCATAAGTCCACAGAAACTTTCCATGGGATGACAGAAAATCAAATTCATGATCCACTCTTTCCATTTCTGAGCTCCATTTTTCAGATAATGGCATTACAAAATATCTAGTTGCTGAAACCATATGATCAAGTTAATATCGATTCTCTTTCATTCAGTTATTAAGACAGACCTCAGATTCACAGCCTTTTTTCCAGCTCCCAGTGGAACTGTCCCAGTTTGGGTCTTCATTTGTACTTGAGTAAGCAGCCTCTTACCTGGCCTTGTTTTGGCCACTCTTTCCTTATATTCTTCTTCCATCACTATCAGACTGATCTTGGTAAAACAAGTTCTGGCCAAGTTGCCTCCTCTGTTTATAGGCCCATCAGTGTCCTCTTATTGTCTGCCTTATGAAGTCTGGATTCCTTAATGTGACTTTCAAGATCCTTCTTTACAAGTTGGTTCTAAACTTGTCTCTCCATCCTTGTGTCCTGCCGAACCCCACACTTAGCCATCAGCAGCAGCATAATGCTTCCATCTGTTGAACCTCTATTCTGTGCTCTGCACAGTGCTATGCTCTACACAGACAACTCCTCACTTTATCCTCCCCACTACGCTTAGGGCTGAAATGATTACTGTTAGAATTACACAGATCAGTTATGGAGGTTGGGTAACTTGTCTCTATCTTCAGCCTGCATTTCCCTTTCCTTCCCCATCTTACATAATATTTTTTAAGACTCTGGTCAAATAGCACCTCCTTTTAGAAGTGGGCCTCAACAACCTTTTGGCTCTCCTCAATTTCCCTTCTCCTCCATCTACTGTTACTCTTAGACTTCTCTTTTTTTCCATAGAATGTTCTTTAAATTTGATTACTGCAGTGATTATTATCAGTTTAATGTGTCTGTCACCTACTGTAAACCATGAACTATCCTTTCTGTCTTTTGCTTTTATGATTTTCTTTATCCTTTATATCTACCGTGGTCCTGGCAAACAGTAGGTACTGAGGGTTGGTTTTAGGGTTAAATGTTGGGCTCCAAGATATTAGGGGGCTCCCAGGTATTTAGGGGTTGAGAGGAGGCCTATGTAGGATAGAGGCATGGTGACAAAGATAGGTAAGGCTCTTGGCTAAGACTGTTTTGTTTAATTCATCATTCAGAATTAGAAGGGCTTCCCTAGTGGCTCAGATGGTAACGTGCCTGCAGTGTGGGAGACCTGAGTTCAGTCCAGGGTTGGGAAGATCCCCTGGAGAAGGAAACGGCAACCCACTCCAGTACTCTTGCTTGGAAAATCCTATGGACAGAGGAGCCTGGTAGGCTACAGTCCATGGGAGTCACAAAGAGTAGGACTGACTGAGTGACTTCACTTTCACTTTTCAGAATTAGAACTAAATTTCATTACAGGACCACACTGTATGATATTGCTTGCATACACAAGGCTTCTTCTGGGATCCAGACCAAGGCTATACCTGGGACTCGAAACCAGGTAGATTTGCTAGCTTTCAAAGGATTTTTTCATGAAAGCACAGAGATAAGATATAATATAAATTTCACTCACGTAAGAGTTGCCTCCTCTTCTTCCTGAGAAGTAATGAAATAATTAAATAGAACTGACCCCTAACCTGGACCTCCCCGCCCCACGTCTCCCCACTATGATACATCGCCGTTTCTCATTCCCTTCTGCTGTCCTGCTACCACTCTGAAGTTCACGCAACAGTGCTCATCTCTAGGCCATTTTCAATTAATTTCCTGAGTAAAATTTCATGAGACACTATCAAACCTTTTGCTAAAATCAAGATATATTACAGCTACTCTATCCCCTTAGTCGACTAATCAAAAAAGCAATCAACTTTGTCTGGCATGATTTGTTCTTTTAAAACCCATAATGCTTATTGCTCATAATTCCATTATCTTAGATAGTATTTTTTTCATCTTAATATTTGTTCCACTATTTTAACAGGGATTGAATTACTAGATGGTCATTTCTAGGATTGCTACCTTGCTATTTTGAAAGTTTGCTACCTAATTTGATTCAATCAGCATAAGGATATTTCCTTATTCTGCTCTATCACAAAAGAATAAGAAAGGGCCTTTCAGAAGTCATTTGGTCAATGCACACACACACAAGGCTCTCATCACCTTCCTGAGCTATTCCAGAACACTCTACATTTTTTAGCATTTCCCAAATAGGAGAATTTGAGATCTCTATTGATACCTGAATCAGTGATTCATAACTTTATGCTTAGGAAGCACTTCCAAATTTCTCATCCAATTTCCTTCTAAAGGAGGAAGTTATGGTGAATAAGGCATAGATCTGATATGGAGTTCAAATCCTGAATGTGCAATTTACTAACTGTGTGACTTTAAGTAACTTTCTCTTTTTAAATGAGACAAAAATAAGAATTTTAAAATAAAAACATTTAAAAATATTGTATTTCTTTAATTTCAAAAGAAATATATGAGAAATTCTAATGACACAGAAGTGTATTATCCCCTTGGCTCTACAATCAAGATCTTACTCTGTAAAAGTAACCAGTGATAATGGTTTTATAGGCATGTTTCCAGCCTTACCAGGTGATGCTACAGGTAAAGAACCTGCCTGCCAATGTAGGCAACATAAGAGATGTGGGTTCAATCCCTGGGTTAGGAAGATCCCCTGGAGGATGGTATGGTGACTCACTCCAGTATTCTTGCTGAGAATTGCAAGGACAGAGAAGCCTGGCGTGGTACAGTCTATGGGGTCGCAGAGAGCTGGACACGACTGAAGAGACTTAGCAAGCACACACACGCATACATGCTTCTAGGATATTTTATATAAAAAATAAACGCATATAAATCAAAATGAGGCCATAATATTCACAATGCTTTACATTTTTCATTTAACTATATATCTTCTATGACAGTACACACACCTATCCAAATTTTTTTCACAATAATTATCTATTAGGTTTGTAATTAAACTTGTTATGGTTAAATAATCATACATTTAAAGTAGCTTCCAAATTTTTCTCTATTCCAAATACTAATGATAATAAACTACAATAATGTCTAAAGAATTAATGAGAATTGAGGGAATGAGTGAGAACTGTGAAACCATGAGGGTTGCCCACTAAAGGCAAGCTGCTGCTTCCTCTTCCTCTCCCCACAAGCTCCCCTAATATGATGGAACAGAGATACTGGAGGTGGAGCATCCTTGGTCAACACAAATGATGGCATGGTACAAAGGAACACCTTTTAATCACTTAATGTGAAGCTCACTCTGAAATTTTCTAAATTCTCCTGGATACTACCAGGTAGAACCTAGTTCATGCTGTTGCTTATACCCTGAGTGTCCTAGGGCAAGTTCTTTACCATCTCTGGAGTTCAACTTGCTTATTTATAAAATAGAGATAACTTTTCTAATCATAACTATCACTGCCATATATTCTTCACTATATGCCAAATATTGTACCAAAAGAGAGCATCAGTGCATAACTTGTTTAATTTTCACTAAATCCCTTTGAAGTGGATTATATGACTCTCATTTTTAACTGGATTTTCAGGCTTATTATTGAATTCTATTGTTATACATACTTTTTATGTAATATATAATTTGAAAATATTTTCAACCAGTCTGTGGCTTATTTCATTTTTCTTAATGGTGTCTTTTAAACACAAAAGTTTAAAATTTTGATGAGGTACAATATATCAATCTTTTTAACTGATTGTGATGTTAGTGTCACAGTGAAAATCTATTTTCTCAATTTAGAGTAAAAGATTTTATTCTTTCTTTTTCTCTAGAAACTATACAGTTTTAGTTCTCATACTTAGGTCTATATTTGTTTTGAGTTAATTTTTATATATGGTGTGAGGCTGGGGTCTAAGTTTTTTGTTTTTTCAGTATGGATATCCAATTATCCCAGCACTCTTTGTTAAAAAGACTACCTTTCCTTCATTGAATTGCCTAGGAACCTTTGTAAAAAATCCACTGCTCATAAACATTAGGACTCTCAAATCTGTTCTGTTGATATTTATGTGTCTCGCCCCAATATCACACTGTCTTTACAAAAAGTTCTCCAAGAAGATAATTTAAATTCTCCACTCTTTTCTTCTTAAAAAAAAAAATTGTTTTATATATCCTAGGTCCTTTGCATCTTCATATAGATTTTTAGTAAAGGAAGGAAGGAAAGGAAAGGGGGCAAAAGCCCGCTGGGGTTTTTGAAGAGATCGGGATTGCACTGAATTTACAGAACCATTTATAGAGTAATGCTATCTTACACTATTGAGTTTCCAATGCATGAAAATATCTCTCTTTTTTATTTATATTATCCCTTAATTTCTTTCAGCAATGCTCTGTAATTTTCAGTATGCAAGGCTTATATTTTTGTTAAATCTATTCCTAAGAATTTTGTGTTTTTCTGACACTTTTATCATTTGAATTGATTCCTTAATTCCCTTTGGGGAATTGTTTTTGGTTAGAACATAGAAATACAATTAATTTTTGTATATCAGTTTATATCTTGTGATCTTCCCAAATTCATTTTTTTGTTGTTGTTCTTTTAGTTTTTGCTTTCTCATGTGACTTCTCTTGGGTTTTTCTAAATAAAGGATCATGTTACCTGGTAATACTAACATTCCTTTTTTCCCTTTTCTATCTGTTTGTCTTTAATTTCTCCCTTCTCTCTGTCCCTTTCTTCCTTCCCCCGTTCTTTCATCTTTCTTTCATGTCCTTATTAAACTGGTAAAGTTCAATGTTGAACAGAAATGATGAAAGCAGACATTCTTGCCTTTTCTACAATTTTGGAAGAAAGCTTTCATCAGGTATGTTGTTAGGTGTGGGTTTCTTCATAGATGCTGTTTATCAAATTTAGGAAATTTCCTACTACTACCATTCTGTAGAGAGATATTATCATAAATGGATGTTGGATTTTCTCAAATTCCTTTTCTGTTTCTATTTAGATAGTCTTGTCCTTTATCTTATTAATATATTATATTGATTTATTTGTGAATGTTAAGCCTTGTATTCTTGGATAATTTCCAGTTGATCACAGTGTCATCCTTTTCATATGTTGCTAAATTTTGCTTGCTTATTTTGTGAAGGCTTTTTCTATCTATGTCTATGAGGGATAGTGGGGTTTTGTTTTTGTTTTTTCCTTGCGGTGCCTTTTTCTAGGTTTAGTATCAGAGAAAAGCCTAAACCTAGATGTCATCACTGGTAAATTCTATCAAATATTTAAAGAGCAACTATTGTTAATTTTTCATATACTCTTTCAGAAAATAGAGGAATGAACATTTCAACTCACACTATGAGACCACTCACTTTTTCCTGATTGTTGTTCACTCACTCAGTCATGTACTACTCTTTGCGATCCCATGGACTGTAGCCCCAGGCTTCCCCATCCATGGGACTTTCCAGGCAAAAATACTGGAGTGGGTTGCCATTTCCTTCTCCAAGGGATCTTCCTGACTCAGGGACCGAACCTGGGTCTCTCGCATTGCAGGCAGACTCTTTACTGTGTGAGCCACCAGGGAAGCCCTGTTTTCCAGCTTAAAAGTTACTTTTGAGGGAGATAATTTGCAAGTAGTGACTCAGAGAGTAAAGAAGCTGCCTGCAACGCAGGAGATCCCGGTTCAGTCCTTGGGTTGGGAAGATCTCCTGAAGGAGGAAATGGCAACCCACTCCAATATTCTTGGCCTGGGAAATTTCAATAGACAGAGTAGCCTGGGGTTATAATCCATGGGGTCACAAAGAGTCAGACAAGACTGAGCAACTAACTCTTTCTTTCATTTGGTCATAGCTGGAAATCCTGCCTCACATTATTTCTTTGAATTTTATTTTATTAGTCTGAAAGATGGATATTCATCTTTCTAAAACTATTTTATGGAGCTATTTTGAGAATCATATAAAGCATAGTATAAGGCTACCCACTCTACCATTCTTGCCTGGAGAATCCCATGGACAGAGGAGCCTGGCAGGCTACAGTCCATGGGTCACAAAGAGTCAGACATAACTGAGTGACTAACACTTTCACTCTTTTCATGACAAGTGCTTGGCATAAAGCAAGTTCTTGGTAAACACTGATAGAACTATTGTATGCAATTGGGTGGATTATGCCCTGTACAGATGTGTTAAGCGAAGGGGCGAGTGAGGCTGAGCGTCAGTTCATGTTCTGCTTGCCAAGCTACAAATTCTAGCACCGGCTGCACCCAGCCAGAAGGGGCATCTTTTCCTAATTCCTTCACCAGAGGAGGTAATGCTTTCAAACTCACACAGAGGTGCCACATAGTCTAGTTGGTCTCAGGGTCGTCATATTCCCTCTCGTCAACCTTAGTCCTTCATGATGCAGGCTAAGTTCTTTTTCTCAAGCTGGCTCAACATGTTCACAGGAAAGCTCCTTATCAATCTCATGCCTTTTGGTTGTTTCTCCCCTATTTTCACTTTATTTTCCCTTTTCCTTTTTCAAGGTAAAAGGTTTGAATGACTTTACTCATGCATTTATGGAAACATGAATTTTTAAAAAGTTGTGGGCTGCTCCTGCTGCTGATAGAGGTGTTGGGGAAAGTACTGCTAATTACATTTCCTGCAGAAACTTAATCTCTAAATCCTTCTGAAAGACAGGAGTCATTAGGAATCCTTCTTCCACTCCATCTAAACACCTGGTTGCTTTTTGAAGAACGGTGACTTTCCATCTTGACTTTGACCTCAGGGGTCTCAGCTTACTTTTTTCTTACATGAGGTTTTAATTACAATCATTTCCTCATGGAACACAAGGCTTCCAGAATTTGCTAAACTTTCTTGTTTCTCTAGCAAGCAATATTTCTTAAATTTATGTTTGTACATGTGTCACAGGAAAGACGATAAGTCTGAATTAATCTTTATTGGCAGGGGAAGCCCACTTCCGGTCTGTGTGCTGGCTCGTCATGCCTATTCTGCATCCAGAGTTATAGATGGGAAGGATGCACTTGCTTTTAAGGAGAAAATAGAGGTTAAGGAGGGAAGAGGGCCACTAAAACAAAGATAGAAGACAGAGGGAAAAGCAAAGACAGAAAAATAAGAGAAGGGAATGAAGCACTTGTGTAAGGGCTCGACAACTGCACTGAAGGGTTGCCAATCCCATAGAACTGGAACTCTTACCTTCTCTAAATTTTTCATTTTGAAAGCACTAATTATTTTGGTTACACGATTTTTTAATATGCTCAATGTTTTTCATATAATTTACAGCTAAGGAATAAATAGAGAAGAATCAGTGTTAAAAGCTTGGATGAAGGAGTAGCAGCAAATGCGCCGATTCCTCCCACACTCGGCAGCTCCCTGAATATACACCACTGTTGGAATGGATACTTTTGGGGTATAAACACAGTGTCTTAGTCAATGAAGAAAAATAATTCGTAAGTGAAGCAGAGTATATGATCTGAGGAATGATACTTGAACAATATTTTCTATTTGTGTAGCACAAGCAATATTGAAGGTGAAGATATTAAACAGGAGCATTCTATGCCATTGCTACAAAAGTGAATTTAATTTCTATCTACTTCAGAATAAACAGGCCACTCTCATTTGAGACATTTTCATTATAGACCATTCTTGTTTTATTTATGAGGGACAAATAAATAATTCCTTATTGCCAGCATAATATCTCTTATTACCTTGTCCAATGCTTCCTGGTGAAGCCATACCAACATATCAGAGAGAAGACAGTTGCTGAAAAGAATACAAGTTCAGGTCAGGGTACCACAACAAAGACACAGGGAGCTTCCACACCATGTATGCAGCCAGTTTCATTAAAAGTAAGCCTAGTAAATCGAGTAAATCCAGCATACTTCCACATAAAAACAGCTTCCATAAAAATTAACTAAGGCTTGATATCCAATAATGTGTTTTTATTAAGTATGACTAGCAAATAGTACTAAGAATTACAAAGCAAGAAGTGGAGAGTCAAAATTGATCATAATGCTTTAGGTAAGAAAAACCAGACTACCACGATAGCACCAGGTAAAAGGTCCTTACGTATTCTTCAACTGGAGAACTGGACCCTGGATCTGAACCCCCATGCAATTTCCAGAACCTGATGTATTTCCACATGTAAATGTGCTCAATCCTTCTCAGCGAATTCTTTTGTCATTTCCGAAAGTCCTAAATATGTTAGGCATGGATACCTGGGCCAAGTAAGCCTCCTGTCTGTTAGGGTCAAGATTGCTTATTTTTTAAGTTTTTTAAAAAAATATTTATTTGTGTTTGGTCGCACAAGGTCTTAGCTGTGGCACATGGGATTTTTGATCTTCCGTGTGGTATGCAGGATCTTGCGCTGCGGCATGCTAACTCTCAGTNTAAATCTTGGGGAGTGGGTATATCTGTTGAGGCTGATGAGGATTTCTGTGGCTCATAGATTCTGTGTCTGGTACGTGGCTGTCCTTTGTGTTGGATATGCCTACACACAGTCGTGTATCAGAGTGGGAACAAGCCTTAGTGATAATCTAGTCTAAGACATTGACCTTACAAATGAGGAACCTACAGCCCAGAGAGGTAAAGTCACATCCCTTATGGCAGAGCTGTGATGAGAGTCCAGGTCCCTTTTCTCTCCAATTCTTGTCCTCCTTTTTTACTCCACGTGCTTCATGGGCAGGATGGTTAGATTCAGCTAAGGAAGGGCATAATCATCACCAGACATCTCTTCCCACTGAAAGCTTCCCATAGACGGCAGAAGAAACACCCTCGAAGAGGCCTACACTGATGGGGAGGCAAGAAATACTTCACTAGAGACCCCAAAAGCATGAAAACTCACTAAGGCAAGTTCTTCTCTGGAGCTCAAGTTCCAGCTGCCAGGCTGGCACCAGAATCTCATTGGGATGAAATAATCACAAGTCACAGCTTGTTGAAAGGTCAAGACCTAAGGCCCAGTGACCTCACTTCTCGGGAGACGAGGGTTACATTTCTGTAGGCAGAATCAGGGAACTGATGTGGCCTCTCATGGTGAGTTCCAGGGGAAGGGCAGGGATAAGAGGCCACAAACACCACCACTGACTTTAGTATGATAAGAAGTGTGTTCAAATGTAACACATGAGAATTCCCTGGTAGTCCCATGGACAGGAGTCTGCAAACCAATGTAGAGGACATGGGTTCAATCCCTGGTCTGGGAAGATTCCACATGCTGTAGGGCAACCAAGCCTGTATGCCACAGCTACTGAGTTGTGTACTCTGGAGCCATGCATCACAGCAAGAGGAATTTGCATACTGCAACTAAAGAGTATCCCCCATTCACTGCAATAAGAGAAAGCCCACACACAGCAATGAAGGCCCAGCACAGATAAAAACAAATAAATTAATTAATTAAAAGTAAAGTTTAAAATCCCATTAAAAAAAAAATGAAAGGAATCTCTGCACTGTTCTCCATAGTGGGTGTATCAATTTACATTGCAACAGGGTTCCCTTTTCTCCATTGATGGCAGTAGTCAACACAACATTGTAAAGCAATTACTCTTCAATTAAACAAACAAACAAACAAAAAACAACAACGCACAACCACCCAAAATCCTTCTGATACATCTGAAGGGGCAAAGATTGAATTGAAATAGGAATGTGAATTGAATTGAAATGTGTTGATGTCATTCATACTTATGTGCTGCACTTAGTCCCTGGGTGAATTGCTGAGCCTTATGCACAAGTGATTACCTTTTGTAACCCTCCAAGCATAAATCAAGCACAAATAGGGTCCAGCAGGGGTGCTCTGGATTTGTGAGCTGAAGTGAACTGTTGGTGCCCTGTACCATACCCAGGAAGGCAGGCTTGCCCATTTGTTTCTCACTCCAGCCAGTACCACAGGCTTTTTTTGTGGTTGTTGTGGCAGAAAATAGCTAACATGTTCCCTCCCCCAGGAAAGTCTAAAATAATTCAATAAGACATACCTTCAAATCAGAATTTTTATCCCCTTATATTAAAAAATAATGATGCTTTATCTTACTATAAAAGTAATATATAATAATGGACTCAAATTTGAAAATACCAAGAGTACACAGAAGAAAATAAAAATCACTGAAAACTGAGTCATCTAGAATAACTTCTGCTACTATGTTAGTATATTTCCTTATAGACTTTTTCTTACGTACATATACATTTTTCTCTTTTACAAAACAATTTACGTAACATACATTGTTTAATCTTTTTAAAAAATCTAATAATAGGCCTTGAATACTTTCCCATGTTATTATTTTTACATGGCATACATATAATGGCTGCATAATATTTAAGTACACTGCCTGCAATGCAGGAGCCTCAGGTTTGACCCCTGGATTGGGAAGATCCCTTGGAGAAGGAACTAGGAATCCATTCCAATATTCTTGCCTGGGAAATCTCATGGACAGAGGAGTCTGGAAAGCTACAGTCCATGTGGTTGCAAGAGTCAGATATGACTTAGCAATTAAAAAACAATAATATTTTATTTAACTAAATCCTTATTGTGTGAGCACTTAAATGAATTCTAGTTTTTCACTACCAAGATACCTTTTTAGATAAGCTGGTAGAAAATATTTGGTTGCAACCTTGTTCCTCAGGTCTGTCAGGTAATCTTAGAGAAAAATATCTTTTGATTCTTGAGGGTGAGTTAGTATGTCAATAGTATTGAGACAGGAAGTGATTTCTTCCTCTTCAAACCATATTGATTCTGAAAAAAGAGATTAAATGGTCTTTGAAACTCAGAGAGACCACAAGAGCTAAACCTATCTGTAAGGCCTTCTTGATGGAGAGTACCCAGCCAGCATAGCTCAGGAGATGGGAGGTGAACAGACAGGGAGAAACCTGCCCAGGCAACTTCCTAAAGGACTGGAAAGGGACAGATTCATCAGTGACTCTGGGGCTGGGTGACATGTCTTAGCAAATCCTGAAGTTCAGTTCCATTTATAGAGGACAGATGTCCTGCAGAGGCTCCAAAGTATGTGCATGATTACATTTATTTTAAAGAAGTAACAACCAGTCAGAATGGCTGCGATCCAAAAGTCTACAAGCATTAAATGCTGGAGAGGGTATGCAGAAAGGGGAACCCTCTTACACTGTTGGTGGGAATGCAAACTAGTACAGCCACTATGGAGAACAGTGTGGAAAATCCTTAAAAAACTGGAAATAGAACTGCCTTATGACCCAGCAATCCCACTGCTGGACATACACACCAAGGAAACTAGAATTGAAAGAGACACATGTACCCCAATGTTCATCACAGCACTGTTTATAGTAGCCAGGACATGGAAGCAACCTAGATGCCCGTCAGCAGACGAATGGATAAGAAAGCTGTGGTACATATACACAATGGAGTATTACTCAACCATTAAAAAGAATACATTGGAATCAGTTCTAATGAGGTAGATGAAACTGGAGCCGATTATATAGAGTGAAGTAAGCCAGAAAGAAAAACACCAATACAGTATACTAACACATATATATGTAATTTAGAAAGATGGCAATAATAACCCTGTATGCGATACAGCAAAAGAGACACAGATGTATAGAACAGTCTTTTGGACTCTATGGGAGAGGGAGAGGGCAGGGTGATTTGGGAGAATGGCATTGAAACATGTATAATATCGTGTAAGAAACGAATCACCAGTCTATGTTCAATGCAGGATACAGGATGCTTGGGGCTGGTGCACTGGGATGACCCAGAGAGATGGTATGGGGAGGGCGGTGGGAGGGGGGTTCAGGATTGGGAACATGTGTACACCCATGGCAGATGCATGCTGATGTATAGCAAAACCAATACAGTGTTGTAAAGTAAAATAAAGTAAAATTAAAAAATAATAAAGATGTAAGAAGCAAAATAAACTTTACCAATAATATTATATAGCTAGAAAAAATATATATGCATATAATTGATAAATACACACATAGCAAGAGTGCTTAGAAATATTTTACTAATGAAGAATATAATAAAATAAAGTTTATAAACCACTGCCTTAAAATAGAAATTCCACAGTAGACAGAGGGAACAGAATAGGTAGAGAAGTTCTGGGAACCACTTGATACAGACAGTCCCAGTTTGGACCACCCCATTTGACACACGTGAAAAGAAACATCATTCTGTTCTGGAGTGTGTGTGTGTGATTCCAATTACATTCTTCTTCTATTCCAGTTTGCCTATCTCTCTTGACTACTCTCCCAGCTTCAACAAACTGCTAAAACCAGAGGTCTTTGCTAAAGACTGCTATACAGACAAAGTGAGGGGAGCAATTACTGATCACCAGAAGCTAGGAAAGAGGCATGGGAGGGATTCTCCTGCAGAGCCTCCAGAAGGTGCCATCACTTTGATTTCAGACTGCTGGCTTCCAGAACTGAGAAAACATTAATTTCTGTTGTTTTAAGTCACCCAGTTTGTGTTTACTTGTTGCAGCAGCTACAAGAAACTAACATAAAAGGGCAAAACAGGAGTGAACCTGAAGACTAAATGACCCCACTCTATCACTGTAGTCCTCATCACCTGTGGCAGCTTCGCTAGGCATCTCAGAGCTCCAGAACAGTATTTCTCAACCTTTTTGAAAACTATTATGCCACCTAGATAAACAGAAAAATCTCAGGAGTAGAGTTTCATTCAGGCCCCCTACACAAAACAAAACAAAGCAAAAACCTGAGAGTCAGTGCCCTGGACGAGAATTCAGCTGATACAGGAAGAATGTCAGCCCCTCCCAGCTGAGTCCACTCCTGGTCTTACTGTGTATGACATCTGCGTGAAGGGTTTGGGAGGGGGGCTGCTAATCTGCTTCCCATTTTAAAGCTAGGATTTAGCTAGAGATCAAAATCTTATCTTGCTGAAAAAGAAAAATATGTTCCCTTGACTGCATTCCAAAATACCGGAAGGAGTAGACATTGAACATGCCCCTGGCACTTCTTAAAAAGTCATAGAACGCCTCAACCTGATGATTCCTCAAGATTTTATTAATTTATAATATTATGTTCCATCAAGATCATCACTTTTTATTATCTTGCTGCTGTGCATTGTATCTCCCTTATTATTCTCAGCTACAGGGGCCATAAATTAAAATCATTCAGAATTTATACTCCTACAGTTCATTATCTATGATTGGTATTATCTCACCGCCTTCTCTGGCCCCTCTATATCTCCTGACAAGAAATATTGCAATAGAGTCTAAATACCATCCAACCAATAAAGGTTGAGTTAAAAAAAAAGGGGGGGGGGCAGAAAACCCTCTATTGAAGGGTACTCCATCACTCCTTATCTCCATCAACAGCAATTCTTTCTGTCAAAATGACAGAGAAATAAGCTTCTAAATAGTTGAGAGTTAGGTCCTTGCTTTGCTCCTGTCTGGACTGGACATGTCATTTTCTCTTCCCTTCCCTTCTTCTACTCTTTCCCTGAAGGTCACGGTACTAATGCTTCATGAGAAGCAACCCTACTTCAGGGAACAAACAGGTAGCAATGTAATCAATTGATTTCAAAAAAAAACAGGTGGTCCATTACTGGAAATTTTGAACACCTTTCAGTGACCTTCCAGAGGCCAGAGGCAGCCCTACAAAAGCTGGGAGGCTGGTCTTTTGTTTCTAAGACTGATCAAGACAGAGTATAGATCCCTCCACTAGACCCCGGGAAAAACAAACACAAGTGTCTGACAATGGTGAGATTCCCCCAAATTACATTTGGATGTGTTTGTTCACTAAAAAACTTGATAAAGTAAACTGGTGCATCCACAGAAGCTTTTGTCATGGTTGTCCCATCAATATCTTCAGAGATGTGAGATCCTACCACACTAGGAAGAGCAATGATTCTTCAGAGAGATGGAAGTTGGCAACACTTGCTAAAAAGTGGATAGTCAAATCCTGACTGATCCAGAAAGAAAGCTGAATGCCAAAGAATTGATGCTTTTGAACGGTGGTGTTAGAAAAGACTCTTGAGAGCCCCTTGGACTGCAAGGAGATCCAACCAATCAATCCTAAAGAAAATCACCCCTGAATATTCATTGGAAGGACTGATGCTGAAGCTGAAGCTGAAGCTCCAATACATTGGCTACCTAATGTGAAGAACTCACTTACTGGATAAGACCCTGATGCTGAGAAAGACTGAAGGCAGGAGAAGGGGACAGCAGAGGAGGAAATGGTTGTTTGGCATCACCAGCTCAATGGACATGAGTTTAGCAAGCTCCAGGAGTTGGTGATAACAGGGAGCCTAGCATGCTGCAGTCCTGGTATTGTAGAGTCGGACACGACTGAGCAACTGAATTGGACTGAACTGACTGATTCATACAATGGGAAAGTTCGCATTTAGTGCATGTCCTGGGCTTGGGATCTAGCTTTTTAGAAACATAAAGCCCTCAATATATATCCACTTTCAGGACCACTGCAAAGCCAGTATTTCTTCCTCCCCTCCTCTCCTTCCTCCCCCCACCCCAACTTTCACAATACTCAGCATAACATGCAGATGCTAAAAATCATAAGGCAGAGCATAGGGGAGGAGAAACAGGTCGGAGTGTGGCAAAACACACTCTATTGGCACTGCTGTAAAATTGTTTAAAAATGTAAAAAGCATTGATTTTCAGAGTTATAAAGTCTGACACCACCATATCTGTGGATAATTGCCACCTGTCCTTCTCTCCTCATCTCAGTGAACTTTGATCATAATTCAGCAGTTATCAAATAAAAAACCTATGGTCAAAAATGCATGTATACACAGGACTGTTTCAGCAGGTTAGGCACTGGGATCCAGAGACATTACTAGCAGTGGCTCAATGTGAGTAAGCCTGAAAAAAGTCCACACCAATAGTACAAGAAACCTAAGCATCACCTGAGAAACTTATACAATCATAAGATAAAACAGAGCCCCATGGAAATCAAAGTTGCAATGACATACTGTATTTCATTTGCCAGATGAACCAAAATGACACAGTCTGGCAAAACCCAACACTGGTAAGGGTGTAGAATCCTGGATGCACTAATACGTCACTTAAGGGAATATAAGTTGGTGCCACCACTTTGGAAAATATATTGGATTGTGTATTGAAATGGAAGGTGAACCATGTGACCCAGAAATTCCACCCCAAGTTCTATGCTCTAGGGAAACCTTTGGACATGCACACACTCCAAGAGGCATGTAGTGGTACTGTTGGTAATAGCATAAACTCAGAAACAACCCAGATATCTAATAACAGTGGAAGAGACAAACTGTGGTATTTTCATGTAATGGATCCAATACCAAATGAACCACAGCTACATGTATTAAAATGGGCAAATCACAGAACACTATTCCATTTATGCAACAGGTTGCAAATCTAATCAATATGTTGTTTGAGGCTATATACATAAGGGGTAAGGCCATAGAGAAAAGCAAATGCATGATTAAACTCAAAGTGTGGGGTAATGGTTACCTCTGGGAAAAAGGAGAGATTTTTGATCAAGGTGGGAGAAGAAAAGGTTGTAAAGGAACTGACCACATTCAAATTCTTACACTTGGTGATGAGAATGCAAGTACTGATTATATTGTAATCTTTAATCCACACATATATATTATGTCTACCTTTTTGTACATGCTTGATTTTATAATAAAGTTTGAAAATCTACAGATTCCTAGGCTCTACTTCACATCTACTGAATCAGAATCTTAGGTTATAGCATTTAGACCGTATTTTTATAAGTTCTCCAGAAGATTTGGATGCACTATTGGGCAAGAGCCACTCACTTACACACACACACATTACACATTAGTATCCAGGTGAAAGCAGCTTTAAATACAAATCAAAGTCAAGAAATTTCAAGAGTGTCATAAAAATAGAAAAGGTCATCCTGGGAGAGTGTGTATAAAAGAAAGAGGCCTCACAGTTCAGGGCTCCAGGCTGAGGGGGAAGCCTGGGAGCATTAGTTACTAGTTTTCAGTCCTCATGAGCTTCCTTGAGCCCTGTTCCAAAGGGTTGGATCGATCTTGAAACTGAACTTGTTGCCTCCTCTCCCTTGTACAGTCCAAGGCATGGAAAGGCACAGATATTAAAAACAGGTTTCAAAGGAAACAGAACAGAACAGGTATGGAGAAGTCACAAAATTTCAAACAGAAACAGACATCCCATCCACATCCTGGACCACTCAGGACACTTTGCAGTGGCCCCTACCCTTACCTCTGGGCATTTCCTTGGAATGTTCAGCCTCAGGTCCATCCAGCAGGTCCATCTGAGAGGCCTCCTCGGAAGAAACATGGCGCCAGGACCAGCTCTGGTTCCCGAGGTTGTGCAGCGGAGGGGAGTACTCCAGCTCACAGGGGAAGTCAAAGCTGCACTCCAGACCTGCAAGGAGCAGTCCATGGTCAGTGGGGCAAACTGTCTCCCAGATGTGACCTTCCAGCCCCACTCCTCCACTCTAGGAAGCTGGCTTCCATCTCATCCAGAACCTTCACCCGACCCAAGTGTGAGAAGCTATAAATTTCACAGGCAGCTTAGCTCCATATGGATGAGAAGGAGACTAAGAGAGAAAAAAAGTGTGCTTTGGATAACTCAGATTATGAGAGATGTCTTCAGAGAAGACAAGTAGAAAAAAAGAGCTAAAGGTTGAACCATGAAAAGATTTGCATCCTGTCAAGTTACTTGGTGACATGAAGAAGGCTTGAGGTCAACTGGTTAGAGCTGGGCTTTGCAACCAGAAAGGTGTGAATCTAAGTCAGGCAAGAAAATTAACCTCTCTGGCTTCAACCATCCTTTCTTGTACATTAGGGATGATAATTTCTACCTCCGGAGATTGCTGTAAGAACCAGCAGGATAACACAGTATCTACACACACAACTGGTGCATAACTGATGCTCAGCAAAAATTCTTATCAGGTTCCTAAACAAGAAGAGAAGGCCAAAGGGAACTTAGGCTTCTCACAGCCCTGTTTGCCAACCATATCATCTATTCTTCAACCACCCTCCAGGGAGGAGTGCCAAGGCTAGGATAGCTAATCTGAGCTAGTCTCTCTTAGGGAGGGAATAGGGAAAGTCACTGATTAGGGAGAGAGAGAAGAGGCAGAAAGAGACCATGCTCTGGGACTTTGTATCATCTTTTCTGGGCTTCTTTGCAAGAATCATCACTGTGTCCAATCCTTTCACATCTGCTCCCCTACTTTTAGGATATACTCACCTTCTATTTCCCTTGCTTTGCTCATTATTTTCTATCCAAAGTGGCTGAAGTGTTTGTACATCTAGAAGGCTCTCAATGCTTGCTCATGGATCAATAGAATATGTGCCAAAAAGCAAATTAGTCATCTCCTCTTTACTTCATCATCTCCATCTCCTTTTAGCCCTGGAGATGTGAAGAAAGGGACATTTTGATATAAAGATCACTGAATGGGACTTTGGGGAATTTTGTTGGTATCCAGGCTTCTCACATTTGGTTGGTATCTTCTTCTCACATGTAGAACTTGGTGCCCTCATTCATAAATAAGAGGTTTAGACTCAATGATTCTAGAAATAATTACCGAGAGGAACCTAGGTTCCAGCTCCAACTTTGCCATTGATTTGCTGGTTACCTTGAATAAGCCATTTTACTTTTCTGGGCCTTAAGTTCCTCAAATAAGAATGAGACCCACATTAGATGTCTTCTAAAGTTCCTTCTTGATTTGACTTTTTTAAGATTCCAAAGTCCCTAGTCTTAGAAGTGTTATAACTAATTTATTAAATCAATCTATTTGGTGGTGCTAAAGGGTAGTGTTTAGTCGATAAGTTGTGTCTGACTCTTGAGACCACATAGACTGTAGCTTGCCAGGCTCCACTGTCCACGGCTTTCCCAGGCAAGAATACTGGAGTGGGTTTCCACTTCCTTCTCCAGGGGATCTTGCTGACCCAGAGATCGAACCTGCGTCTCCTGCATTGGCAGGGAGGTTCTTTACCACTGAGCCACCAGGCAAGCCACTAATGGGTACTAACTCCCAATTATCACCGTGCATTTTAAAGCTGCTTCTGGAGATACTGTTACCTTGATCTCCAAGACAAGTTCTCTGTTGGGAATTTCAGAAGGCAGAGGAGAAGTGGTGCCAAATTTAGTGCAGATAGCCAGTCACTGGAATGTCCTTTAGTAACACCATGGAAGCTGGCTCTGCCCTGGATTGGGAGTAAAATAATTCCTATTGACACTGGCCAAACTAAGTTTAGGAGGGAAGAAAAAAATCCTTCAATTATCCTTCTATTAAGTATCTTTCTACTTCTCAACCAGCAGAGATTTATGTACCAGCTGCTCTCCAGAGCTGCCATCCTCCTGGTCCTAAGGTTAATACCACTCGCCCTTTCATGATTCAGACAATTCACCTTTATAATGTCAAGCTGAAACAGGCAGAGCCAGGCTTGTTTGAGTTGACATGCCACTTGCTGCCTACATATTTTATCAGCCTTGAAGACTTTCTACATGCTTCTGGGGGCTAAGCTACTGCTATGAGCTAGTGTCCATGAATTGTAGGCTGCCTTTATCTTCAAGACTTGCTTGCTAGGTCCCCAGTTTCAATAACAGAATGCAAAGAGAAGAAAAAAACCAACATTTTTTCTTTGTAGCACAAAATTATCCTTATAATGAAATATATCTTACAATGGAAAGTATAGTCATTAAGCCTGGCTCCTCTGTGGATGATCAAAAAGACCCAAGCACATTAGCGGAAGATCAAGTCAGAAGGTGGCCACCTCCACCCCATATTGACAACTATTGGTGCCTTTCCCAGAGCTTCAACTTCTGAAGCCCATCCCCCATCTTGACTTTTCTTCTCCAATTAAAGTCATCCTACTTCCACATAGGACAGAAGGGCGGCATGCCAGCTCAGACACTGCCTAGCAAATGTGCTCTGTGCGCATGTTACACAAACAGACAATAGAACATGCAATCCCAGCCTCAAGTATCATCAGTCCTTGAATCTTTGAACTCTGGAGAGACTGATGATCAGCTGTGTACGGGTCAGATTCTGCCTAGTAAAACAGGCCAGGCAGATACTCCTATTGTCAAATAGGTTGGTTTTGAAATTCATACTCTGAGGCAGCTTCTGTTTAGCTGTCAAAGATGTACTTTGTGCTTTAAATAGAAATGGAGCCAACATCATTGCTTATTTGGGGTGAAATTAGATTGGGCTTTTCTATATTCTGATTTAATTTCTTATAAAATTTCAACACAGGTCTCTTCTGACCTAGCTTTAGTGCCTTTTGAGTAATAATATCTAGGACTTTTCTTCTCTAAAAATGGCAGATTAAGTCTCATTTTCCTTAGGCCTTTTCTGAGTTTCTAGATCTAGGGTGTTTCTTGAATCTTTCTCTTTAGACCTCCTTGACTCTGTCCCCAGGAAGTGGGTGCTATAGAGTCTCTCTTACAAATAGGACTCAGAAGAACTAAGGGCTTCAGTGATGTGTTCAGCCTTAAGCAACCCCAAATGGCGGAACAGGCCCATGCCCAAGGGGAGGGGTAGAAACATTCACCAACCCCAGCTGTTGGCCAGGGACTGTGCTAAAGAGATTTCTTATATCACTATATTTAATCTGCTGAACAAATTGAGAAGTGAATTGTGTTTTCTCTTTAAAGCTGAGGAAACTGAGGCTCAGAAAGTTTACTCTACTTGTACGAGGATGAAAGGATTGCCCTGAGGCAGAGCCAGAACGTGACCCAGGGCCGACTAATGCTGAAGAGCTCACACCACCACAGCTTCAGAATTTTAATCCAGGGCCAATAGAGAAATTAAATGATATATGAGAAAGCTACGAAGTGCTATGTTTTGGTTACTACTAGATACTGTGTCTGTAACTTTGTCATATCCATAAAGGCTTCTATACGACCCTAAGGGGACAGATCTATATTTCAACTGTGTCAGGTCCAAGACTGTACTTTTCACATATCCGTTTGGAACCAGGAGAATCTAACCACTGAGAAAGAGCAATGAGAAAAAGACTTTCCAGAACCTGCTAATCACATAGTTGAAATCACTGTGACCCACAGAAAGTTGCTTCCATCATGGAAGAAAGATAAAGTAATGGAGTCTTCTGGAAATAACTGGCCTGCTGAGAGAAGTATCAAGTGCTATCAAGGAAAGGCCTCGGTAGAGCAGTGAGGGCACCTCCAGGCTCAGTCCTGTGCACAGCAGCTGAAGGGCCTCAGCGTGTCCATTCCTTTTTCTGCACCTGGCTTTCTGCAATTTGAAAATGATGGTGCGTATCCCCTCTCTGATGCTCTCCATTTCTGAAGTCAGTGACTCTACAGAGCTCACCGTGAGCCAATACAACCAAACCTACAGACTGTTGGTCCCCTCACTCTGTCTGCCTCTAAATGAGGGCCTGCTGTTATCTCTAATGGGTTCCCCAGGAAAGGAGGTGGAATGTGCAGCACACTCCATAGGGACTCAGTTTGCATCAAGATTCTCAAAGAGTTAAGAAGGAGAGTTCAGGCAAATTTCACAGATGACTGCCAGGGTGAGTGTGTGTGTGTGTATCCACACATTTTTATCAGTCTGTACCCATATTCTTAAATCTTACAGGATATGAGTTATATTTCTAAGACTGAATTAACAGCTTCAAGAAATTGTTCTAGTATAAAACAACAGCCCTTCAAAAGGACTGTTCAGTAACCCATCAGAAAAACCCTGTGGTGGCCCTTCCCAGAGAGATGCCCAGCTTCCTTGGCTGTGGCGAGTTGTCAGTGACCAAGCATTTTGAGACTGAATCTGGACTCTAGGAATGGGTGTGACCACCACAGCAATCATGCTCAAGGCCTGAGTCTAGGAAGCCAGCTGTGGCTACTCTGGCAAAGGTGGGACTCTTCCCAGCCTGAGCCACAGGAAGGAGACTGCATGGAAGTTTCAGGCACTGTCCAAGCATAACAGGGATAGCAGATGTACATTGGACTCTAGAGCCTTCTCTTGGGTGTACTTAGAAAATCCCACAGTCTTCCTTTATATCCAGACTGACCTCAAGCTTCCCCAAATCCCTTAGGTCAAGATCCTTTGTACCTCCTTCACGTGAACCTAACCCTATAAATGCAGAGACCTCCCACTAGTTTCCTAAGTCTCCTTTAGACAACCCAAATTAAGGGACCAACAGCCTCCTTTAGACTTTAAGACATGTCTTCTGAGGCTGGCTGGTTTCCAGAGGCCACAGCTGGCAGGTGCCAGCCTGGGCAGGTTCATAAGAGCCCATTGGATGATGTTGCCCAGCCTCAACCCAGCACAAGGAGTGAAAGAAAAACCATAGACTGAAAAGCAGAGTCAGAGAAAAGAGAGAAACAAGATGTTTATCAACCCCATGATACTTCACCCTTCTTCATTTTGTCTCTTATTACAAATGTCCCAGGAGTCAAGCTTGGACTTATGTTCTCGACTCTGGCAGCAAGGAGTGTATGTTTATAGAAGAGCCCAAGTGAGGGATCTTCCTGGGGGAGATGGAGAATAATTCCTTATAATGGATAGCATGAACTGAGAGTTTAACACAGTCAGACACAATGGCAGGCATCCTATATCATTATCTTATTGAATTTCTATGAACTAAACGGGATTCGTATCTCAATTTGATAGAGGAAGACGCTGGAGCTTAGAGAAATGAAGTCACATCTGAGGTTACTCACATAGGAAGTGACTGACTTGGTTTCCACTGACCTGCTTCCTCCATGGGACCCCAAGGCCTTGACATCAGTAGCTCACTAACAGGGAATTATGAATTGAAAAGGCAGCAGAAAGACTTCCCCTTGTTCAGAGCCACAGACACCAATAACAGTCAAGACCTGCAGCGAGGCACGACAGGAACTGGGACAGGCAGGGTCAAGAGAGAGGCCAGACAGGAACCAAAGCACCTGAGCTGTCCTTGAAGAGTGTCCCACTCCCCTCTTCACAAAGCCAGCCCTGGGATACCCTAGGAGAGGACCGAGTCAGTGTGTCCATCCCCAGGATCCAAGTCTTACTCCCAGCGGGCATGACTCAGAAAGTCAAACCTACAGCAGCAGCATTAAAGCCTGGGACTCCGTGTTCATGTCTGTTTTTCCTGATATCCTCTGTGGTATCCTTTGTGTTTCTTGGGCAGGCTAAGGGTCTCCTTTAAGGGAACTGAGAGTGGGATGGGCAAGGTTTTTGGACTATCAGGGGCCCACGAGAGAGTTTATTCAACTGTATACTCAGCCCTGGGATCTGCATTTGAAAACAGAATTAACAGGTTTGCTACTAGTTTAACATATGGCAACATAATTGTGATTTTTGCCTCGGGGTTATTTTCCTCTCTCTAGTCTTCTTGATCCAATGCTTAGCTGCCAGGAGGCTGATAGCCTGATATGGGGCCTGAAATCTCTCATTTGCTGAACGGTGGTCTCTATGGTCCCACCCAGCTCTGCAGTTTTTTCCTATGCATACTTGCCCATGGGACTTATTAGGCAACTTAACACCGTCAGGATTGTTTCTCGGGGATAGAGCACAAGTCCTGAGATTTGACTCCAGTCCTGCTACTTGTCAGCTGTGCAGTGTGGGACACTCTCCCTCTCTCTGAGTCCCAGCCACCTCAGTGATAAGGCTAACTTCCCAAGACTGGTAGCAGGACTCAATGAGAATGATGCATATCTTGGAATGGAGAAATTCCCAATGCACATTAGCTGGTTCAGAATTTACCCATGCCCTTTTGAACACAGCTTTCTGTTCACCATGAGAAACAGTATTTACATGGGGCAGTCAACCAATAGCACATGACCACTTCCTTAGTATTTTGTTGTACCACAGGAAGGTTGGTGTTTCTGCCTTAAGGTAATCTTTGCAGTCAGCTGTTAGAACTTGAAGCAACATTTGGGGTTGTTTTTCCCATTGGACAGGTAAAAACACCAAGACCCAGGCCGAGGAAGATTTACCCAGGGTCATATGGCTGGTCAGGGAGTCCTTCACATACGGAGTGGAGGGCATCTCTCCTGGCTGTGGAGGCCTTTCCAAATGGCATCCTCTCCAGGCAGCACCAGGCCTGAGCCAGGTTGAAAATTAGTTACTGAATCACCAGCGCTCACCTCCTCAGGCTTGGCTTATTGGCACATTTAAGCTAAGGCTGTAATGATTCATGGGTGGCATTACAAATGCCAATGTATTCCTGACAAGCCTGATTTGTGTATTCACTAAAGAACCATATGAAGCACCATACACATATGGCAATTTTCTTGTAGGTGACCTTTAGAGGTCATTAAATAGAGCTTTGTATTTGAAACTTCAGTTCATTAGATAAAGCTCCAGGAACCAGCAGTCTTGAAATATGGTCAGGCCTTAAGAACTGAATCCAGCTCAAGAGAACTCCCTTGACTGCCACCAATCCTGAGGCACAAAGTGAGGTCTCCTTTTCTCAAGAGATTTCCCAGAACTTTCCAAATGTTGACCTCAAGATCATGACAGACCCTGAGGACCATCTTAGAGGAAGACACCGAATCTAGAGACATCGAGGAGCTTGCCAAAGGATGCACAGTGGGTGAGTTTGGAATTGTTCTAAATTCCAGCTCCTTGCCTGGTAACTTTTACTATTATCACTCAAAGCTGTGAGTGACAAACAAGTAAAATGATACCTTAAAACAATTTTTAAAATTCTAAAAAACCCGTACTGCGTTTTTCTGGAATAAGCTGGCAAAAGCATATATAGCTAGGTTTCAAATATTCCACAATGATCTGATGGCTAAAATAATCTCCAATAAGGCTTCCTGGCTTCTCTTCTGCAAGCAAGCTGCTTTTTGGTGGTTGCTGGAAGCTCCTGCTGGACAGCAAGTCTGTGCGCAGGCCAGAAGCTATGTGAAAACAAAGGGAAGAGAAAAGGGTGGTCTAGGAGTGAAGTGGGAAGATCCTCTTTTGCCCTGTTTTATATCAAAACCTCAGAGGGGCACCAGGGTGTCTGGGGAGTAAACAGAGACATAAGCTCCAAACTGGGGTCTGACTGCTCAAGGTGAAAGCTTGGCTCTGTCACTTACTAGCTGTGTTATCTCAGGGCAAATTATTTAATTTCTGTGTGGCTCTATTTTGTTTCCATTTTAAAGTGGGGATTAAAACAGGGGCCGCCTCAGGGAATTATGAGGAGGATTAAATGCAATACACACGTCAAGCACCTGGCATGGGGACTCGCACACACAGTCTGATTCTTACTAAGTGATGGCAAGCTTTGTTCTTGCTCTCCAGTTGGCTCCAGGCTCAGTCACCACAGAGCAGAAATAAAGGGGCGCATGTTCAGCAACGAAGGCAGAACTATGTGAAACCTTGCTGAAGCTCCTTCTCACTGTGACAGGCTGATCAAGCTTTCCTTTGGAAGTGAAGTCACGCTAGACCTTGAGTAAGAAGAGCTAGGTTCAAGCCCTGGCTCAAGATATTACTTCAAGCAATCCCCTATCCTCTCTAGGCCTCAGTTTCCTCATCTGAAAAATGAAGCAGTGGAATAAAATGTTCCTCAGATCTCATCCATCTCCATCATCCTAAGACTAATTTCATCTTTGGGCATGGCAGAAACAAGCTTTCTAATCTGGCTCTAGCCAGCTGGTCAGCAGAATCCCAAGAGTCCTGACTTCCAGCTCAGGCTCCTTTCTACTTTCTCCTCTCTCCTCTGGGTTTTCTTCTTAAGAAGCTCTTAGCCCATCAGTCATCTTCTATGTTAATCCACCAGCTACCGTCAACATTCTGGTCACACTCTTTATGAGACCTGCCCCCTGCTTGCACTCTCCCACCACTATTCACTGGAGGGACCCCAGAACTGAAATCATTCACTTCCTCCCCACCAGCATCCTCCCTACAATATATCTGGGAACCAACCACCCAATTTAAGACATCTGCTTGGCTCACTTATAATCAAGATGCAGCAAAACAGGGCCAAGTCTCCTTCAATCAATCAATTATATAAACACAGCCTCGGAAGACGGCCTCAGAGGAGGGTGTGTGTGCATGCCCACAAGGGCGGGAGATCAGCACAGAAAGCTCAGTTCTCAGTTCCCTTATCTGTGGCCATAACAATATTACAGATTGAAGAAATGGGACTTGGCTCTTCATTCCAGAACAGAAAATTAGAAATAATTTAAATCCTGAGGTTAATAGCCTCTTCATTTTACAGATAGGAAAACTAAGGCTCAGGAAGGTGAAATAACTTGGCCAAAGTGGCATAGCCCAGGTTCTGGAGAAGCAGAAAGCTAAGACTAAAGTCCGAATTGGACTTCTAGGCCAGTTTTCTGCCTGCAATTTCCAGGAAGCGTTTATGCAGAACATGGTATCTCTAACAGAATAAGGCCAGATCTAGAGAACATGGTGAAAACATGCTCTTTGTACACTGCTAAGCATGGCATCCACCCAAATGGGATCATTCCTGAAATTAGATGGTTGGAGGAGATCTCTGAGTAGTGTGGCAGCCCCAACAACCAGAGAAGGCTGAGGGTCCTGGGAAGTCTTGACCTCATGCAAGATGGCCCTCCCCACTCATTCATCTGTATCTGCTGGTGAGGACCTCCTGAGTGTTGGAGGTGAATATGAGGTTCCTCCCTGGTGCCATTCTCAAAACACAGGCTTCCCTAACACAGACTCTGTGACCTTCGGAAACTCCTAACCCAGTGGGAGAGAAAGACTTACTCACACCTGACTTTCACTATAAGCAGACCTGGGGAAGCCATGGGAACACAGAATAAGAGAGACCTGCCTGGAAGGATCACAGGCTCATGGAAGAGGCAACTTTGGGGCTGCAGTTTGAAAGGTGAAAGGATTTTGACAGATGATAAAGATTTAGCTAGGAAGTTTAAGAATAGAGGAAGGAATGAGGTTATTCCAGGGACAGTGAGGAATAGTTTGCTTATTTTCATGCAGTCATGTGAATTTTGAAGCTGGACTGCTCAGCATTAAATCCCAGCTCAGAGAGTATCACGGTTCAGGATAAAATGCTCTCAGGTTCCAGAGGACAAAACTAGGGACTTAAAGAGTTTTAAGGAAAAATATTCTAGTAAATAGAGTCATGTCACCAAAATGCAGGCTACTGGCCTCTAACTGGAGCAGCTCTGGTTCCTCTTCAGAGAGCACTAGGGACGCACCGGTGCTCCAGCACACGGAACTCCGTCCGCACAGCTAATCCTGACAGTGATGCTCTCAATTAGGAACCATTCCCAATCTTCAGATGACAAAGAGGACCAACGAGAGTGGTTGTCACTGACGGTAAAATCACTCTTAAGAATCAGAACTGAGACTGAAATTCACATCTCAGTCCCAACTGAGCTTCTTCCCCAATATTCAGAGGCTGGAAGATGTCTTGCTTCCACGTCACAGAGGAGATTTTAATAGGCAACTAGGAGGTGAATGAAAGATCTATGGTTTCCAAACCTAATCCTACAGTCCCCACATCCCAGAATCTTGTTTTTCAGCTCTCCAGGGGACTTCCCTAGTGGTTCAGTGGCTCAGATCCCACTCCCAATTCAAGGAGCCTGGGTTCAATCCCTGGGCAGGGAACTAGCTCCCACATGCCACAGCTAAGAACTCGCAGCTGCAGTTAAAAGACCCTTCATGATGCAACGAAAATCGGAGATCCCACTTGCTGCAACTAAGAGCTGGCATAGCCAAATACATAATAACACAAATATTTTAGAAATTATTTTTAAAAGAAGCTCTCCAGGTGATGGTGAAGCAACTAGACTGAGCTTGTATGTGAGCTTACCCACATCAGGATGGTACTGACCCTACACTGACGTAACCTTTAGGGCAGCAAGAACCACCAGGCTGACAGAGACCCACAGAATTAAAGTGATAATATGAGCAAAGCAATATTTGGGAGTAACATGTGAGGAAATACTCTGTGGCTCAAGTCCTGAGAAAATATGAACTACCACCCAGGGGGCAGGAGCAGGGGACAGTTGTAGGGTCTGACAAGCAGGTGGCCTGGGTCTGAATCTCAGCTGTGTTACTAGCCCTGGGCAGATCAATGACCTCTCTGCACCTAATTTACCCGCTGTAAGATGAGGCTCTTTGATGAGACTGCTGTGGGCCCTGAAAGCTCACCATTTCTGTCAATTTCTCACAGACCAAATTATTCTAGTCATCTGTTCAAATGGGCTGGTTAAAGTCTTGTTAATCTGAAGTCTGTTCTGTCATGAAATTCTGCCCCTGAGGTAGCTCTTCACATAACATTTCACTTTAAGAGGATTTCCTCTCATTTTTCCCACTGTTGATCAGTCATTTTCTTGCATATGTTTTGGACACATGTCTTTATAGACTGGTGAGAAATGCTCTGTATACAATATCTCAGATGTCCCAAAGCTGTCAAAACAATTCCTCAGCTCACTCATGTCTGCTGAATGTGCTTTTTTAGATTGAAATTTTTTTTAAAAAGCCTGCCCAAAGTAGTTAAAGACACAGCTTTTATTCCTAAATGAAAATATGTCCAGCCTAGGAACTTTTCTTGCCTTACACACGTCTTTCCTGATTAATATGACATTAGGAGTAACAGAGCTTAAGGGAACATCCAAACCTTTTACTAAAATAGAGATCCCAGGAGCAGAAAAGACTGGGAGTTGAGGGACTTGAGTATACTCCTAGTCGACCCCTGGACCATTCAGCATATGTTGAAGTTTCATCCAGTGTATGTTTAAGAATGCAACTAAGTATGAAACACTGGGGATGCAAAGGAAATAAGATGTGGATTACTGACCTCTAAGAACTTCCAGTCTAGGAATCAGGATGATTCAGGGCCATACATAACTAAGATATGAAGAGAGTGTGACACAGACATGCAAAGTGCTGCAGAAAGACATTATATAACCTTTCTTGATGAGCAGATGGGAACAGTGAGGTCTACAGCCTTGTAGGTTGTCCTAATTTGGAGTTAATTTGGTCACTAGCTGTGGGGTATGAATGCTCACTACATGGTTTCCGAAAAGAAGCTCTACTAAATCTAATAGGCAGACAGTATCTTTGCTAAAGCTGAAAGTCTTATTTCCCAAGTAAACCTTCCTATGGGTTTGACTGTTCATCAGACCCAGGGGTACAGATATAAAACAATCATACAACAAGTGTTTAAGCAGCACCATTCAGATGGATATTTAGAACCACCTTAGACCTGTGACCTTTCATAAATGTGAACTAGGCTAACTGATGAACCTATCTGCAGGGCAGCAGTGGAGACGCACACACAGAGAACAGGCTTGTGGACACAGTGGGGGAAGGAGAGAGTGGGGTCAGTCCAGAGAGCAGCATTGAGGCATGCTGCTGCTGCTGCGTCGCTGTAGTCGTGTCTGACTCTGTGCGACCCCATAGACAGCCGCCCACCAGGCTCTGCCATCCCTGGGATTCTCCAGGCAAGAACACTGGAGTGGGCTGCCATTTCCTTCTCCAATGCATGAAAGTGAAAAGAGAAAATGAGGTCACTCAGTCGTGTCTGACTCTTCACGACCCCATGGACTGTAGCCTACCAGGCTCTTCCGTCTATGGGATTTTCCAGGCAAGAGTACTGGAGTGGGGTGACATCGCCTTCTCCGTATTGAAGCATACACATTACCATTACCATATGTAAACAGATAGCCAGTGGGAATTTGCTGTGTGACACAGAGAGCTCAACCTGGTGCTCTGTGACAACCTAGAGGGGCGGTATGGGCTGGGAGGGGAGAGGGAGGTTCAGGAGTGAGGGGACATATGTATACCTATGACTGATTCATGCTGAGGTATGGAAAGAAGCCAACACAGTATTGCAAAGCAATTATCCTTCAATTAAAAATAAATTAATTAAAAAGTAAATAAATAAATTTTAAAAGTAGGCTAGAATCTCTATGAGGGGCAGGAGCAAAGAGCTTGGCAAACTGTAGACACCCACTGTATGAATGAATGTATAATGGACAGACAGATGAAAAGTGATATTTAACATCTCCACCTTGGGTTGAATAAATTAGACCCATCCGCAACTGCTTTATCAGGTGACCTAGTTTACACTTGGACCATAAAAAGGATGAAAGACAAACTAGGAAAGTAATTTGGTTCATAAGAACCATCAGGAAAGCCCCAGGTTTTGTGGAGAGGGTATCATGTGATGGGATTCTTGGAGAATTTGGGATACTCAGGAAATGACCATCCCCTGTACAAGTCAGACTCTTTTCAGATTTCAAGAGGGGGGATGATGCGACCCTAGTATTATCAAAAATTTTCATTAATTTTCTCCATAAAAAAAAAAAAATTACATGGAGAAAGAGACATCAGGGTAGCCTGGGTACTCAGAAAAAAGTCTGAGGTAGAAGCAGGGACTGAGCTGGGCTTTGCAAGCTAGAGCAGTAGGATCTAGGGAGACAGGTTCAAGGAAAGGAAAACAAATTAACCAGGGACAAAATGGAATGAGAAAGAAGGAAACAGGGGGGAAGGAGGGGGATGTGAAACAGAAAGGGTATTCACCAGAATGGCAGTCCTTGTTCTCTAGGCAGCTCTGACAGTGCTGGTGACTCCCGCATGTAAAATTCTTATCCCTTTGGTTTCTCTGGCTGTTCCACCTTCTGGTCCCCCTCCTATCTTTTCCGTTTCTCCATCTCTGACTGTTTGTCATGCTTCTCTTCAATCACAGCCTCCATCCTAGTCTGTGCTAATCATTGTCTATCACACCTCTCTCCTCAAAGCCAAGACAGATTTACAATTCTCTACTGACCATCTTCACCTGGGTGTCCTGAAAGCACTTCAAATGCAACTGGTTCAATATAGTCTCTCCATTGTCTCCTCTCTCTCTAGATGTCATAGTCACTATCTCTCCTTGTCAAATAATATTTCTCCTCCTCCATACTCTGATGGTGGGATCTTCATCTACTCAATTACTCAAGTTGGACTCTCCTACAAGGGCAACCTAGTCATTCTCACCTTATAGCTGGAATCTCTCCCAGGTTCCCCTCCTGCCCTTCCTTTTCCAGCCTATGCTTCACACATAGGATCATATCTGAACACTTAGTATACCCAGAAGTAACTGTTTCTCCAGGCTCCTCTCTCCCAGACCATCTCTACCCTGAGTTACTGGGCTTGACCTGCTTCTCATCACCCCTTTGCACATGCATTCCCTCTGCCTGCAAAGCCCTTCCCAGAGATCTCAGTGGCACCAGGGTCCAGGGCCCAGCTCAGCAGTCCCTGTCTCCTGAACGTCTACCTTCTGAAGTCCTATATAGAACTGGCTCTCCCTCCCTGTGTTTCGGGGAGCTTTGGACATGCCTGTTACCGCACCTGTCTTATAGCATGCAGGTCTGCCTCATCCTCAAGACTTCTTGTGCTATTGGTATTTAGCATGGCTATGCCTAGAGCAGAACCAGGCATACAGTTAGTGCTCAAAGAGTGTTTATATCTATTACCCCATTCTCTGTGTGTCACAGACACACTAAGGGGGAATTGATGCCGGCAGATAGGTAGGGGTGCAGAAACAGCTCTCAGGAGGATGATGCTCAAGATCAGAGGAAGCTTTGGGGAGCCACCTTCCCAGGCGTGAGAGCTGAGACTATGTTAACAGAAGCATGAATACATGACCAGGAGACCACACAACACCAAGTGATGCTCTCCACATTGCTTATCCATCAGTCTGTCCCTGTTACTCACCCATCTCACTCTTTCCCTTTTGTTAATTTCTTTCCTGCTCTCTCTGTGACAGTCATTTTAAATGGATCTCTTTTGATTTGCCTTTCTTGCTTTTGTGTCAGTTGGTCAATTATTCTTTTATTATCCTTTTTTATTACCTTTTAATCTGACTTGATTCCTTTCCATTTCAGTCTGCATTACCTCCATTAACATAGAGGTAATTCGTTGGTATTTATTGAGTGGATCTATGTGCCCTTATTTTAAAGGCAAGGGATATGATCGAGTAGAGCATTTTAGGCAAATCTCTCCTCAAAACATCTCAGCCAACTACTTTCCACTTGATTTCCACAGGCTGAGCTCATTGGCTCCCAGCAGGTCACTGGTCCTCATGCTGACAAATGTTGCCTGCTTTTGGTCTTGTATGACTGCTGGTACTGCTGTTCCCTACAGGACTCAGCCTTTCTGTTGACGATACCCAGAGCCTTGGCTTATCACATAATAGAGAAAAATACAGAGGCACGGGCAAGGAACGAACTTGACTTCCTGGCTCAGTGGACTGGGAAGAGAACAGGAAAAGGCCTGGCCTATCAGGGCAGAGGAATTGGTAAGAAAGCGTTCGGTTGTGACAAGGGTTCACTAGGGCTCCCTTGTGGAGCTGCTTTTCACTGAAAACTCCAGGCTCTTGAGGGCAGTATGTCAGATCATGGCCAGCCACATCACATATGTAATTTCAGAAACGTGATCAGACTGACTTCCTGCTGGAGCTATGAAGTATATCCCACGGGGGGCTGGAGGGCTTTTTGTTTACCATTCTTTACTCTGTGGTAGGTTGATTTTTTTTTTTTTTTTTTTGGAGAGAGAGAGATTTAAATTACCCAGTCTTTTCAAAGAAATTGATACATTAACAAGACTGGTGATGGTGGTAGCAGCAGCAAGGGAAGTAATTAAAAAGTCTAATCTTTCTTTGTTTCCAAAAACACCAGTGCCTAAATTGGATGGGCCCCAATGGGCTTGAAAGTAGGCAAAGTTTTAACAGAACTTTTATTTAAAGATGTTGAGATGTTGGGAGGAACCTTTCTTTTCCAGGATTCAGTGTTCTGGACGTTGGAGGACTGGAGGGGTGAAGCACTGCATTATTTACCAGGACGGTTACAACACAATACAGAATGGCTGGTTTCAAATAGCAGAGAACTATTCTCTCACAGTTTCGGAGGCCAGAAGTCTGAAATCAAGGCATCCGCAGGGCCATGCTCTGAAGGCTCTAGGAGAGACTCTGTCCAGTGACTTCCCCTAGTTCTGGTGGTTGCTGACAATCCTTGGCCCTCCTCGCTTGAAAATGCATCTTTCTAATCTCTGCCTCCCTTATTACATGATGTTCAGCCTCTGCGTCTGTGTCTTCTCTTTGCTTTCTCTTCTGACAAGGACATCAGTTATATGGATTAGGACCCACTCTAATCCAGTGTGGACTCAACTGCATCTACAAAGACCCTATTTTAAACTAAGGTCATACTCACAGACAGTGAGGGTAAAGACTTCAGTATACCTTGTTGGTATACTGAACCAGAGTCTCTAGTAGGGGAGGCAAGACTGCCCGTGCTCCTGGGTCGGGGGCGGTTACATTCACATCTAGGAAGAGGTGAATTACCCTAGCTTCTCTGGAATAGTCTCAATTTGGGGACAGCGAGTCTTGGTCCTAGAGCTGCCCAGATCTTGGATATCTGATTGGTCATTCAGTCCAAACTGAGTGGTCAGGCTGTCCAGGAAATGAGAGCCCTTTCTATAGAATGGGGACTTTACCTTTGAATTAAGTTTTTGATGTGGTAGAACGAGCACCCAACCTGCAGTCAGACAATCTGACTTCAGTCTTTTATAATGCTCACCAGCTCAGTAACTTGGTAACAGGGTTAATAAATATCTTGAGCCCTCAGTTTACATTTCTACAAAGTGGGATATAAAAAAATTCACCCACCACACTTTTTTAACACACTTAAGTGAGAAAAGGGGCTGTGGAAAAGTTTGGCAAAGTATCAAACTTCTTTTCCCAATAAATGAAAATTCTTTTTCTCATTCTCATCTGGGCAGAAACTTTGGTTACTTTGCTTTAAAACATGATCTGATTCTTCCTAAACCCAGAATGGCAAACATGAATTAAAGCTGGAGGGGGGGGCATATGATCTGCTTTTGTGGCTTTAGAACTCAAGGTGATCAAAACCCTGTAATCTCTTACTACCTGGAGCTTCCAAATGAAACAGATTTTTATCTGGGTAGGGAGTTGGAGCCCAGTCCTTTAACCAAGCCTATAAATAAGTCCTAAGGCATGAGAGCTGGATGATAAAGAAAAAAAAAATGTTTCTTTATACAGCACCCCCCTTCTTCAAAGCCTGGAGGGAAGAATGTGCAGCTCTGTTTGTTGGTGATGAAATTAGCAGGCTCCCATCATTCAAGACAAGATGAGAAAGAGCTGGAATCTGATACCAAATGCCATTGAAAAGAATATATTTTACACAACATAAAAGGCCCCAACGTAAATTAGAAGAAATATGGGGAGACTTCAAAAAGGTAGGTCAAACTTTTTCCTCAAGCAGATAATTACAGGCTGAGGTGAGTAAATCTTATTAGCCTCTATCCACCTCGTCTCTTCTCATAAAACACCAGTGGAGAAGAAAGCTATACTCAGTTCAGTCCTGGACAGCTTGCCTGAGAGGGCTGGCCGCCACTGTCTATCACGATGCCCGTGGTTGTGCTGCTGAAGCCTACCACTGCCGCCCCCTCCTACCTCCCCACCAGCCGTTCCCTCCCACCTTCACCCCAGAATGCAGGTGAGGACAGCCAGCCAGCACCAAGCTCCATCACTCAGGGCCCGCACTGACTGGCTGAGTCTTAGTTACTTCTTACTGTCTGAAGAACTATCCCTTCGGGCAGCAATTTTCCAGTCAAATTTCTCTGCCCGAGTTTGAGGTCTTAAAATTAATGAAGTTGTTAACATTTCTTAAAATGTCTTTCAAAGCAGTTGAAAGTTGTGAATTTATAACCAGTGAGCCTGCTGGTCTCTTTGGTTCACAGACACAGGCTGAGCCCCGCAGACATCCTTAAGGTGACAGGAGTCTCAGCCTTCAGTTTTCTCTGCTGTGTGTCTCGGGACTAGTCTTCAACCTCCGTGCCCCAGAGGTGCTCTTTGTGGCAATGGGTTGAACTGCCTACAGAACTGTTTCTCTGGCCAGTGAACTCAAAGAGAGGAAGAGGAAGTCTCACTCATGTTTGTTTTTGTATCACCTCTAACATGTGGCAAGGGACCAAGCTCACACAGATGGTGGTGGAGACAGCTAAGTCCTATGGTCTCAGCTGAATTAAATACAGGAAGAAGACGAAAAGGCTCTGAAGTTACCACTGCACTCAATCAAGGAGCCACCAACCAAGAATCATCTCTTCTCACACTGTGAATCAATTTCAATGATGGTGCTGACTTTGGTACCTCATTGAGCATTTGGGCAATGTCTGACGGATGGTTTTGGTTCTCTCCTCTGCCAAGAAGGGAAATTCTGAGGATTCCAGGCTACAAGCAACATCTGAAAGGAGCCCTTATCTATTCTTTCCCCCCCTGGAGCATGCCACCTCACCCTCATTCTATGTATGAGAAAGGGGAGGCCCAGGAAGAGGAAGTAGGTATATTAGAGTCAAACAGTGGAGCGCTAGTAGTTTAAATAAGCTCCAGTGGTTTTCTTCTTTTAACCTGAAACCTCTTTCTGGATGTTTCAGAGAGAATAAATGCAATGCTCTCTGTGTCATGCAAGAGGCAGACCTGACTTTTTTGGACATTACGTTTTATAAAAGTTGTGGAAATACTGAATGACTTTGAGAGCAAATACAAAAACATTATCCAAAGACTGCTTCTATCACAAATCTGGGTTTATGAAGCAATAACAGTACAAAGGATCAGATTTCAATTATTTATACACCTTTTCTTATCCTAAGATGATACCCAGTGTCTGGCCTAAATAAAATCAAGAAGTAAATTTTATCTGGAATCTCCCGAAAACTAATGACCTTCCCCTCCTACCAGGGGCGGGTTAGGAGTAGCAGGAAACATCCTAGAAGAGTACCATTCTAAACTGCCCTAGGGGTTTTGATGCATTTCTTTTTTAAGTTTGAATTGAAAGTCACAGTTAATCTGAACCCAGACTTACTGCTTTACAAATGGGAACGCTAGCACATGGAAGATCTCTGCTAGGTGCACTTTAAAAAGCTCAAGCCCAGAGGCAGAAACCGGGTGGCAAGAATAGGCAAATATGCCCAGAAGGGAATCTAGAACTCAGTGTTGTACTAGGTTCATAAATATTTAATTGAATCAGGCCTGATGAGTGAATTACGTCCCGGAAGGCCTCTGCATTCATTTATCATGGACAAGCCTCTATGAGTTTTTTCTTTGTGACAGGTTAAAGCGAGAAGCAAGCAGAGCTTTGTGCCTGCCCTCACAGAGTTCACCCTAGAGGAGTTCAAGAGAAGAAAAAAATGTCCAAGTAGAAATGCATTAGTTCTCCTCCAAACCTTCCCTTTCCTCTGCAGAGACCCAGCTTCTGTGAACTAGCAGGATGAGGACAGAGGATGAGGAATGCTACACCATGTAATTCTGGCCTCAGCCTAACAGAGTGAGTAGGTAGCTCCCTAGAAGAAAAAGTGAAGGGAAGAATTCTGCTTCCGTAGTTAGAAAATCCACTTTATATGATCTTATTTTCTGCATCTGTAAAAATGAAATGGGACCTGGCCTCCTTACCTCCAGAGTTGTTGCAGAATCAAATGAACTGAAATAATATCTAGGGACATGTCTGGGTACTTTTAAGGAGGTACCTAAATGTCAGGGAATCACTTGAGGGGCCCCAGAAGACCTGTGACCCTCATAATAATCCTCTCTCAAGAGATCACTATAGAGACACTCATGGATTAGAACCATGTATCTAGAAAGCCACAGTCAAAATGCAAACATTACATTTTGATGTAATGTAAGTCAAAGCATTACATCTCATGGTGGGTAAGGGGCAGTCAGGAATACCACACACACATAAAGGCAGCTGGGATAAGAGGTGGCAGCCACAAAGCCTTTGGCTTCCTTCGGATACAGAAGACGGCTATCAGTCTGGAGAGGCCAGGCCTGGGGGCAATGGTCTTATGGAGGTAGCTATCAATGGAAGACTAAGGGTACAGAAAGACAAGCCATACATCACTAATTGCAACTCACAGCTTCTTTAATTATGAGATGGTGACTACACATTACAAATGACTATCAAAATATACTTACCATATCGGCTGCGATGAGACAGGAAAGGGAAGGAATCTTTCATTATCCAGGTCAGATTCCATGCAAAAGAATCGGGAGGAAGAGAAGGCAGGTTTGTTGGTGACTCCAAGGAGCTCTGACCTGAACATAAAAAAGACAAAGAGAATACTGATCTTTGTGCTTGGGATGTGTCTTTTAGCTGTCACTCATATGGCTGATAAAAGAAAATTCAGAGGAGGCTTTCATGACATCAGTTGGAAAATGAGAGGGGAAAAGACTGAGCCACTAGTAGATTGAACTGACCTCAGGACCTCAACCCACATTTTCTACCAAGGGCAGTAAGATCTAAGAAGTCTGAATCTTGTGACTAGGCCATGCCAAAGACGTATGGTAGAAGAACTAGAAGCCAGGATACTTAATGGTTTGGTCTAATAGTTCTATCCAAACTCTGTTCTGCCTATGAGAATTTGAGCAACTTTACAGAGAATTTTAATTCATCGCATTCAAATAACGCCTCTACTCTACATTATGTTCAGACTTGTAACTTCATCTAATGTTGTTTGCTTGGGTTATTGCCTTATCAATAAGAATGTTGAAACCACACTCAGAAGTTATGAGTTTTGACAATTATGCTATTTTCGGAGGGGAAATGCTAGGTGATGAGTTTTCCTATAGCTGAGAGTCCAGGGGAGCCACAAAGGATTAATGTTTCTGATTTGCATGAGAGAAAGAAGGATTGAGAGAAAAAGAGTAAAAGCACCATTATTCCTTTGCTTAAAAGTACCTCAAGTGGGTTTCATGTGGTGAAAAGTAATTATAATATATCTACAAATCAAACGAACATAGGCTGCATGCTCTTATGCAGTTCTTCCCAGAAATCCCCGACCCAATTGCTATTTGCTAATGTCTTAAGGCAGGTAAAGCTTTTCCTATTAAAGGACCAGTTTGACCAGTTTGAGCCTATCTGTTTAGGAGATAGGCTGAGTGTGGGCAGGAGGCAAAGAAGGGACCTAGAATTTGTTCTGCAGCTTCCATGGATGAGGCACCATGCTGGGCTCTTAACTCACATAATTTCACAATGACTCCCTGAGATAAGCATTACCATCTCAGCTTTACATAGGCAACAACTGAGGCTTAGAGGGCAAACGATGCAATCAGGTACTGAAGCCAGGTTTGCCTGATCTCAAGAGGCCATGCTCTGCCATGAGTGGGCTGGCTTGCTACTCAAACAGAAAGTGTTAAACCACCTGGAGTGATTTCACAGAGGAAGTAGAGGAAGAAAAGAAAAAAAAAAAAAGGAAGCAACAGCGGCAGAAGCATTTCGCAGCTTGTTTGCTTTGCAGATTCTTCCCCATCATTTCCAGCATGTACTCCCCCAGGCCCTATTATGCCTTCAGTCCTCTTATAGTATCAGTCCCTCTGCATATGCTTTAAGGAAACCATTGCTCTGAGTGGTCCCAGCAGCCTTTCACTTCCAGGCTGCTCCACTGTTTTATCTACAGGCGCTGCCTTTTCGTGAAGCCCACTTGTCCCTGTAACTAGAACAGAATGGGCATTCCATACTCTCCTTCCAAAGAAACATTCTTCTTTCTGCCTTCCTAAGACTGGAGTTGGAAGTGCTGGCCTGAGTACCTAGGAAAGATTTTTTGAATTTTCTCTCACACGTGATCTAAACAGAAACGAGCTGAACTGGTTGGTACCCAGATACATCTTTTGTAGCATTTCTCCAAAATGGCTCAGAGGAAGGCACTGGAAGGAGTCAGACATTATACTAGTAAGTTTGAGAGAACGGCCACCGCATTTCACCCGCATATCAACTCTGTTTTATAGATGGGCAACGGGGCTGAGAGAATTGAGGTCCAAGATCACACAGATCCTGGACTTAAGCCTACTTAAGAGCAGGCTTGAGGTTATGAGACTTTTAAAGAAGAATGCTAACTGAGCACACATGGACGAGGCCTTGTGATAAGTGCTTTAAATGTGTGATTACCCTCGATTCTTACAACAACCTTGTGAATAAACACTATTATTGGGCCTTACTTTGAGAACAGGGAAACAAAGGCTGAGAGAGGTTAGATGCCCTGATTGTGGCCACATGACCGGCAGGCAGGAGACCACAGAGTCAACAGATCAGGTTGGCCTGATGCTATAGCCCTTGCTCCTTATACCACCCTCCAGGGACTCCCACAAACTACTCCATGGTGAACAGTTCTCTATAGGGCCCTTTAGCGTCCCCACTGGTCAATGGCTAAGATCAGAGATAAGAGTCTGCCCCAGAATGGGTCAACAGTGTGAGGGCTTTGAGAAGGCTTTGACAATCAACTCCTTGCAAAGAACCCCATGTGAATAAAAATTGGCATCTCTATGTCTGAGTCATCAGCAGAGCTCAAATTTTAAGTAATTCTGAAGCAACAGGAAGATCAAGTCTAGGTGATATTTCCCATTTTCAGAATAATGTCATTTTCTTAGCCATACAGTTTGGGAATGGTATTAACTTCTTCCTGGATGTGAAGCACCAAGCGGATGGGGCTAGACATCAGGAGGCACTTATGAATCTGTGCGTGGGCATGGATGGCAGACTAAGTTAATATGGATAAAGGCTCAGGTTATATACTCAGGGATAAAAAAATATCTGAAATAATTCAAAAGGAGGGCTCTGAGGGCTGAGTCATGGCCTAGCAAGGAGCCATGGACCTCACTGTGGGCCGTTCCTAAAGACGTAAACTTAAACCATTTTACATCCAAAAGTGAAAGTGTAAGTCACTCAGTCATGCCCTACTCTTTGTGACCCCATAGATTGTAGTCCACCAGGCTCCTCTGTCCATGGAATTCTCCAGACAAGAATACTGGAATGGGTAGCCATTCCCTTCTCCAGGGGATCTTCTCGACCCAGGGATCAAGCCTGGGTCTCCCACACTGTGGGCAGATTCTTAAGCATCTGAACCACCAAAAATGCCAATAAATAGTTGAGCACTTTCCAAGTTGAATACTGGAGAGAAAGCATGCATTTTTACCCCACCTTTATAGGAATTCTCAGAATTTCTGCTAGTAGGCTGGGTTCACACATGGTCCCCAGAGGGAAATGGATAATGATTTGCTGCATGAGACTGGAGGAGCTAATGGAGGTCAACCAAAATGATGGGTCTCCTCACCTGAAAGCATAAAGACTAAGAAAAAGCACAGTCTACAAGAATGAAGTTGTTTGTCAAAACCAGAAGCACTGACACAGAAGTGGGTTCTAGTTAATGTTAATAGAATATGCAAAAACGTAGACTATAAAGAAGAAAGCACTGCACTTAAGTGCAGGGAAGCAGCTCTCTGCTCCCTTTACACTTCATTTCTTCCTACCTATCTCCAGCCCTGGTGGGAATGGGGGTTTCCCACATAGAGAAAAGCTATGCATAAGAAGTAATCCATTTAAGCAAGAAAGAAGCTTGGGTTTTTGGTGCTTTCCTCTGGAAATGTGAGGATCCAGAGTGAATCTCACTAGCACACACTGATGGGGTGAAGGTATGAACTGAGACCCTCTGGTTCAAGTGGAGTCTTGGACCCTGAGGGAGAAGGGTAGAAAGGAAAGGAGAGGAGAAAGTAGGAGCAAGGGCTTCCAGGTGTCCAAGTGATAGCCAAAACCACCTGAGGAGAAAAGAAATGTACTCTGGACTGAGGACATTTTTGACTGGCTACAGATAAAATTGTTTTAGGTATTGGAGGGGATTAGGGGGCTCTGGGGTGATATCCTGAGTCCTTTCCAGGTACCACAGGGTATCTAGGCACAGTGAAAGCCCTAACTTCTTGACACTACTCTTTTCCGACCATGTGTCACCCCTCTTGCATCCTCAGCTTAGATTCCAGGATTCATCACAGTAATAATTCCACTACAATAATTCCCTTGCAAACAAGTGCAACTCCTGTCCTTTCGTCCTTCACGGTTGTCCTGAGCATCTGAATGTGGTGGCAGGAGAGGAGGGGAGGAGTATACCAGATGCTTAAAAATTTCACTTTACAATTATAAATATAATATAAATATATGACCACAAACCTCAAGAGGACCCTCAGGACTGCCCAGGAATTCTTCTGAATTCCCTGATGGGCTCAAATCACCCTCGCTCTTCTAGTCTCACTACTTCTCAGGTTTTCTTACCCCTCAAGCCTCCAACCCCTGACCCCCATTCCTCGACTTTCTCAGCTAGTGAACTTTTTATTTTATTGAAAAAAGAGAAGCAAATCTGCCAACTCAGAGGTATCAGTAACTTTATATACTACCTTCTCTCCTGCTAAAACAGGCTGACCACACTCTAAGCAGTGGCAACCTCTCCACCTAGTTGCTAATCTCATCATATCCCAAGAAGTCCACTGGTGCAGGGGTTTGCCCTTTCTTCTGTATCAACAGTTTCCCCCCTCTTCCAAGTCAATCTCATCTGTAGCAAGTGTATACATCTTTTAAAAAAAAGAAAAACTCCCCTGACCCATACACTCTTCCTCAGCCATCCTCCCATTTCCTGCTCTCCTTCACAGCTAAGTGTCTTAAAAAGATGCATCTGTGCTTTTGTCTCTACTTTTCCTCTCTCATTTCCTCTTCAGTTAAATTAAATCAGGATCGTCTGCACTTCGCTGGGTCAAGGTCACCAGAGACCCCACGTTACAGTGAATGGTCTTGGTTCTCCTCTTCCTGGACCACCCAGCAGCACTGGATCATGCTGATCTTCACTGCTTCTGAGACTCTCCACGTCTCAGTGACACGCAGTCCTTGGCTGCCATAGCCCTTGTCTCCTACTTCAGTGGCAGGTCTTCTTTACTCCTCTTTGCAAGATCTTCCCCATTTTCCAGACTCTACAAAAGGAATATTCTCCATTTCCTAGCAGTAAGTGCCCAGGAGATTTCACGGCCGAATATTCAATTTCATCACAGTGTTTTAACCAGCTGACAATAAACTCTGACCATGAATTTCGAGTGAGCCCAGGACACCAGACCCTTAAACTTCACTAAAATCTCTTGACCCATGAACAAGGGATTTGCTTTAACCAAGCATGTTCAGACTTTCGAATCCATTCTCTCCTATCTAAAGTGCTGATTTTCCATTCTGAATTAGCATGACCACCATGTAACTCTTCCTAGGGCTCTAAAACTGAATTTTATTCCTTAGAGAACTGCTCAGTGAATTTCTTGCCTGACATGTAAATAAGCTCAGCTGTTTTTCTTTTTAAAAAACTTGATAGGGGAGGGAATTTCTGTTTTATTATTTTACAGGTGTTGAAAGTTGGGTAACTTGGGACATGTCTCGTCCTGATCTAAACTCACTCCCCAAAATGATCTCATCCAGTTTCATAGCTTTAAGTATCATCTATATATTAACACCACTAAATATCTCAAGGCCCAAGCGCTCCCCTGAACAGCAGAACATATATCCAACTGCCAGTCTGCAATCTTCATTTTATTCCTGGGTAAACTTAATACATGCAAAAATAAACACGTGATGTCGCTCCATCTAAACCCCAGGTGTTCTCTATTTCAGAAAGTGATGGCAATACTCTCCTGCTTCCTTGGGCCGAAACCAGGGAGGAATCCTTGACATATTTTCCCCATGGCCCACACCAATTCATCAACCAAGCTCAATGGCTCTACCTACATTATGTCCCTCTCTCCTCTCCCCATATCACCTCTCACTCTGACAACTGCTATGAGCTCCCAGCTGGTCCCTTGCTTCTCCTATTGCTCACCTTCAATATGTTCTCCACATAGCAGTTGGATTGGCATTTCAGCCCTGAAACAGCATTAACATTTCTTGCCATGACCTAGTCCTTTAAGGTCCCACATGATCTGGCTCCTGGTCTCTTTCTGACCTCATTTCCAACCATTTTTCCCTTGCTCGTGGAGCTCCAGCCTTACAGGCCTCCTTGCTATTCCTAAACTCGACAAGCAGGTTCCCATCTCAGGGCTCTTGCCCTGGCCGGTATCAGCCTAAAAATTCCTCTGCCCTACAGGCACAAAATCATCCCATCTTTCCATCCAGGTCTCTGCCCAAATGTCACCTCCTCAGAGAGATCTTCCTAGTCTTTCTATAGTCGCTCAGTCATGTCTGAGTCTTTGCAACCCTATGGACTGTAGCCTGCCAGGCTTCTCTCTCCATGGAATTCTCCAGGCAAGAATACCAGAGTGGGTAGCCATTTCCTTCTCCAGGGGTTCTTCCTGACCTAAAGGGATCAAACCCAGGTCTCCTCCATTGCAGGCAGATTCTTTTTTTCTTAATGTATTTTTAATTTTAATAGGATTATCAGACTGCCTTCCCCAAAAGGCTGTCACAATTTCCAGTTCCACTAATAATACATGAATCCCCTTTCTGCTGTATTCCACCAATAATAGATATTAGGAGCTTTATGGTTTTGCAAGGATGTTTGGTATAAAGGAATATCTATTACTTGATTTTTCATATCCCTGACTATGAGTGAATTTGTACATCTTTTTGTGTGGCCTTCCATTTACTAGAGGAGGGGAATAATGGTATTAATTTGCCGTTCTCTGAACTGACTAATACTTTTGCCTATGTTTTGAGTTGTTTTCTCATTGTCAGTTTGAAAGATATTTTTATTGCAATAAAGATATATATTATAGCTATCATAAAAGTTATATATTACATATTGTAGCTATTAAGTTATATTTTTATTACATCTTTTTCCAAAGCTAGTATTTGATTATCAACTTTAAATTTTCTTGCTGTGCATTTTTATTCTTAAATTTTATTTAGAATATTTTTAAAGTTACAGAAAAAGTTGCACAGATAACTCAGAGGCTTCCCAAATACCCTTTACTCATATATGCATATATTTGTGCAGGCAGATTTTCTTACCATTTGAACCATGAGGGAAGCCCACACACTCCATTAAGAACTCGGTATCACATTGATCTGCATTTATTGTTTCTTACATTTATATTTGTCTGTTTATTGTGTCTCTCCTGCATTAGTCACTGCTATGTCCCCAGGCCTGGCATATAATAGGCACTCAGGAAATATTTGTCAAATAATGAAACCAGAATTTTGGAGAAAATTATTAGCTCTGATACTTATTAGCTGTTTAACTCAGGCCAATCACATACTCAGTGAAATCTCAATGTCCTGAAAAAATGATAAAAACAAGAATAACGGATGCAAGCTCTCAGGATTTTGTACAGGCCAGATGAAATAATGTACACATGATGTATCAGTCACACCACTATTGAAATTTTATGCTTTTATTTCTGTTTCAGAATCCAAAATGAATGAGAGTCTTGGTTCCTCTTCTACTTGAAGATCTAGGATACAATGTCCAAAAATGAAAAGTGCTCCAAAAGAGCTGTTTCTCTGTTATTCACTAGTTAATTATTAACTCTGCCAACTGTCTACAGTCTCTATTACCCCAATTTCGGCCAATTGGCAATGTCTCTATATTCTGTGTTTATTATTAAACGTCTTGCTGTGTGTCTATTTATCTCTAAGCCAATGTACATAATACAATGAATATATCATACTTGCACTGGCATAAATAATAAAGAGCTGTGTGTGTGTGATCGTTATTTACGTGAATGCCCGGGGTTCACTATCAAGCATGTTTTAGAAACCTCCATCAATAAAATGTAAAAATGCTTCTCTTCTGAATGCTCTCTGGAACTGCTCCTGCCTTGCCCTACACACATTTTGCTTATTTATTTTCCTCCCAACAATAAAACAATCAGTGACTGCCTGCTAGTTTTTCCCCCTTATTTGAAAACACACTTAATAATGCATTCTTTAACAATGATTTTGTGTCACACGAAACAAAGCTTAATGTGGCCAAATAAATAGCCATCCAGATGTCAAACAGTGGTGAGCAGGCACAGCAAGGCTGGGCACAGGGGAGGGCTCCTGCCTGGGACTGGCAGCCCAGGGAATCGGTTTCAGTATTCACAGGAGTGAGCCCACACCTGGGCAGCCAAAGAAACCTCAGTGAATTTACATGACTACTAGAGTCAGCAGTGATGTTGGAGCGGTGACAAGCAGTTCATTTAGCCTGAAAAACAGATGTGATTTTCAGACGCAAGAGGGAGAATTAGCAGATATGCCCTTTGTCCTAAACATACAGACCTCCCGACACCTTCTCCAGTCAGCTCCTCTCCAGTTCAGGGAATCAACTCTTCTGCAGTTTGCTTTCACATTTCCTTCCAGTTGGCTCATTCAGAGAGCAGCTATTAGTGTCAGGGCAGAATTTGAATAGAACTAAAAGCCCCCCATTTCACCTTACCTTTCACTAAACTCCACTCCCCCTCTGCCAGGAAGGTTTGTGCTCTTTTTTGGTAGCTCAAGTCCTGAAGCAAAATTATTATTTCTCATAAAGTTCTCTTGTACCATTGAAAGTCATAGTTTCAACACATGTTCCTTGCCTCTCTTCCCAGTACCCAAAAGGACCTGTGTATAACTACCAAGTTCACTCAGTGGTGAACCCCATCTGTCAGTCAAATAAAAGCAGGCATTCCTTCCCAAGGCTTGGCATTAAGGAATACTGATGGAACACAAAGGGAATTGTCAGCGTGGTCCCAGCTCTTGGGGATTGGTTACTTGCAAAGTATACTAGACCCACACGTAAAAGGGAATTACAAAGAGGTTCTGGCAGAAATGGCTGAAATGTGTCAATGTGAAGCCAACACACCTTGGCCACTAGTTGCTTTTTCATTCTTATTTTCCACACAGAATCCTTTCATATTCTATCCAAACCTTTGCCCAAGTTGATCTCTACCTAGAATGTCCTTTTTGACCTGCTGCTTTCTTAAATCCTATCCTTTCTTAAAGGGGCAAACCAAATCCCTCCTTCTCCAAGGTTTCCCATCTTTCCTGAACTGCAGTCTCATCAGAGCAGCTGAGCTGGGATTCAGAGTGGCCCAAAGCAAAACTTGACTAGGCCTTCTTAACCACCATGGCTTACTGTCACTTCAGAATGTGCCATTAGACCATTTACCAAACACATTTGTTCAAACTACCTTGGTTGTTCATGACAATGAAGTAAACTAGTTTATTAATTTAATTCACAACTTTCAAGTACACAGATTTAGAAGAAATTAGCAAAAGCTTTTCATAGGGGCTGCTATTCTGTCTCACGTGGGACATATTATGCTTTCCAAGGTCAAGGCCAAGGCCAGATCAGAGGCATAGACCCCAGGGATACCACATCTATGCAGGCCACCACTAACTCATAATTCAAGCCAAAGCCAGATAATGAAAGTAATAAGACATTCAACGCTGCCTTTTCGAGTTTGTGTCCCAAGTTGCTATTTTGACCTATCTAGAGATGATCTCAGCATTCCAAGGAAGAGCTCCTGACTGGCCTGTGAGCCCTGCTATATCTACTGCTCTGGAATCCCCGCCCCAGGTGTGCTTGGTTACTGGCCCTACTTACCTAGCCCAGGTGGACTCTCTGGCTTTCGGTAGTGGAGGAAGGCTAATCAGCATTTACACTAATCCAAGCGTGCAATGAAGAGGATGTCACTGAGTAGCCTGGTGCTTCTCTCTGTGCATCTCACACACACACACACACACACACACACCCCATGACTGAGTGCTTCCATTAGCAGGGCAACAGGACTTTATGTTCTGGGTCCATTTCTGTGGCTTGCTTGCACTCTATGACACTTACTCCACTGTTATTTCAATCCTATCTTCTTGCCTCAAAATCTATTGACTAGAATAATAATCAAAAGGAAGACTTTGAACTACCACTAGGCCTTTTATCTTGTGATCTCAGAAAGCTTTACCAGGCACTAAATAATTAATGTACTGCAAGTGACACAAAGCCCAGGCAGTGGAGGGAACCAGTCCCTCAGTGAAGGACCTTTCTCTTTCCAAGTGAGGGCATGCCTGTGGGAACAACCACCCACCGGCAGGCCCAGTAGTCTCTGGGTAAGTTGGATAAGAAGCTACAGACTATCCAGAAACAAGTCTTCTCTTGACTTGATATTTCTAGTTAGGAAGTGACAGTTACCAGGGTGACCCCTGGGGAAGGCATGGCCCACTTCTACCAGAAGACGTGGCCTCCAGCATAGAAGAGTAGATCCTAACTATTTATACAATCACTGTGATTTATGACTTACTGATGCCTTTTAGAGTCATTCACTCTCATAATCCTCACAACGGTCCTATGGATTAACCCCTTTTACAGATGAGAAGACTGAAATTCCGAAAGCACAACTGCCCTACCCAAGGTCACAGAGGGAGAATCAGGATAGGACATTCAACTGAAGACCCTGATAAATGGACCAACCAGAAATGCCACTCTTCAGTACAACTTCTTGGAGATGATGTTGACTTCCCTGGAAAAGAGTGACATTGTGTTTAATACAGCAGAAAGATTCATCAGATTGCAGGTGCCTGAAGCATTCTCCTGAGGATGATAGAATCCCTTCAGGTCAGCTGGGAAGGTGACCTAGAAACACACAACTTCAGTCAGGCTCTCCAGGGCCTCAAGCTCAGCTAGCACTGTTTCCATGACAACCACCAGGTCTGATGCTTGGCCTCAAATTGGGGCCTTGGCTGGTCCAGAGAAATGATGTTTGGGATGGAGAGATGGAGAGGGACGGAACACTTTCTACTAACTTGCAGGCCTTTTAACCCATCTTTATCTACTTGTCACTCCACTCATTCCAGTAAAAAAGAATCTATCCTCCAGGAAACCATACTGTAAGTACCATTTTCTCAGCATAAAGACCTCTCACCCATGGCTGGACACATTTCTGGAAACTGGAAGCAGAATGCTGTAACCAGTTGGTATGTTAGACAGAGAACTGGGTTCCTGGGAACTATGATGTTACTGTGCGAATTTGGGTTAGCTACTTAACATTTTTTGAAGTTTTTTTCTCTGCTTTTAAAACTGAACTCATCATGCTTTCCCTTCCAACTTTAGGAATGCTTTGAGAATTACTGCAACAGTATGTACAAAACCTTCAGGCTCTTTTGAAGAAAGATACACTAGCAATCCTGTGCAGTTACTGAGGGGCATTGTCATGATGATATATTTTAAAAACATTCTTCACTTGTATTACTAAAATAAACTCAGTTCGCATTAAACTAGATCAGCCAATAACCTAATTTGCTTCTCTGGTTCTGGTGCTGCATTTCCCTCTTACTCCCACTCATCTTGCACTGTGAACACCAGTGGTCAGTGTCACCCTTGACTCCTATGCAGAGACCCATGGTGAGAGATGGGAAGGACTGTAAAGACCATTGATCTATGTCTTCCCATCACATATATGAGGCAACTGAAACACAGGACCAGTGCTTTCCCCAAAGTCATCTCATTAGTGAAAACTCAAGACTCTGATCTTCTGAACCTTCATTCTGTGCCTCACTGAACCATGAAAGAAAGTAATAAAGAAAGGAGGAGGGAAAAGAAACATAGAAACATATATTTTTGTCCTTTAAGCCTTTCAACTACTGCTCTGTGCAATAGTCGGGGATGAAAAAGAAAGTAAGGGAAAAACCAATACTTCATGAGTGCCTATTACGCACTGCTGCTGCTGCTGCGTTGCTTCAGTCGTGTCCAACTCTGTGCGACCCCATAGACGGCCGCCCACCAGGCTCCCCCATCCCTGGGATTCTCCAGGCATGGACACTGGAGTGGGTTGCCATTTCCTTCTCCAGTGTGTGAAAGTGAAAAGTGAAAGTGAAGTCGCTCAGTTGTGTCCAACTCTTAGCAACCCCATGGACTGCAGCCTACCAGGCTCCTCCGTCCATGGGATTTTCCAGGCAAGACTACTGGCACAGAGGCCCCATATTAGCTATTTGTCATGAATTAATTTAATTGGAAGCTAATTACTTTGCAATATTGTGGTGGTTTCTGCCATACATCAACATGAATCAGCCATGGGTGCACGTGTGTCCCCTCATCCTGAACTCCCCTCACATCTCCATCCCCACTCCATCCCTCTGGTTATCCCAGAGCACTGGCTTTGAGTATCCTGTTTCATGCATCAAACTTGCACTGGTCATCTATTTTACATTTGGTAATATACACGGGAGCTGGTGATGGACAGGGAGGCCTGGCGTGCTGCAATTCATGGAGTTGCAAAGAGTCAGACATGACTGAGCAACTGAACTGAACAGAGTATACATATTTCAGTGCTATTCTGTCATATCATCCCACCCTCACCTTCTCCCACAGAGTCCAAAAGTCTTTTCTTTACATCTGTGTCTCTTTTGCTGCCTTGCATATAGGATCGCCATTACCATCTTTCTAAATTCCATATATATGCATTAATATACTGTATTGATGTCTCTTTCCAACTTACTTCACTCTGTATAACAGGCTCCAGTTTAATCCACCTCATTAGAACTAATTCAAAAGTGTTCTTTTTTTTTATAGCTGAGTAATATTCCATTGTGTATATGTACCACAACTTTCTTATCCATTGGTCAGCCAATGGACATCTATGTTGCTTCCATGTCCTAGCTATTGTAAACAGTGCTGCAATGAACATTGGGATACATGTGTCTCTTTCAGTTCTGATTTCTTTGTTGTGAATGCTCAGCAGTGGGATTGCTGGGTCATACAGCAGTTCTATTTTCAGTTTTTTAAGGAATCTCTACACTGTTCTCTATATTGGGTATTTTATAACCACTGTTCCATGTAAATCTCACAATTTTCTCAATGGAGGATTATTATCCCCATTTCTAACGAGAGACCTGAGGCTCAGAGAGTGATTAAGTAAATGGCCCAAGGTCTTGGAGCCAAATGGGATACAGCTAAGATTAATTTCATTTGATGAATATTTACTGAGTATCTCCTATGTGCCACTCTCTACCCTTGACAGTTAGGATGTATTAGTGAGCAGAATTAAACACCCGCCTCTTAAATCTCACGGGTTAAGGAGGTTGTAAACTGAGCAGCAGACAACAGTCCAACAACTTCACAAATCCTTATAACATCTCAGTGTTGGTGTGTGTTATAAAGGAGAGATAAATGGCCCTAAGAGAATGTACAGAAGAGAAACTTGACTCATCCTTAAGGCCAGGAGAGGACTCCCTGAGAAACTGACCCTTGAGCCAAGGCTCTAAAATAGATAAGTAAACTTAACTAGTAAAAGAGAGTGAGATGAGGTGGGGAGCCAGAGAGGGCCCTCTAACCTCTTCACTGTCTCTCCTATAAGATCATCTAGGAAGGTCACCTAGAAACATACACCTGTAGTCAGGTACATGTTATGTCAGCCCTCTCCAAGGCCTCAAGCTCAGCCAGCACTCTTTCTATGGACACCAACACCAGGCCTGATGCCTGCCCCTTGAGATGGGGCCTTGCCTGACCCAGGAGGAGGATGCTTCGTGTGAAATCTGTCAGAGGCCTGGCAGTCTGATGGAGGATGTGCTGAGAAGGAAACACAGTGTAGTAGACCCTCAGAACTCAAACACACCATCATACACCAAAGGGAAGGGCTGGGACCGGGTATCTGGATTCCGGGCTCCCTCTCTACAGGAAGGTTGGCTAACAGGTCAAGCGCTAGATAAAAGATAGTGGGATGACTAATGGTACAGGGTAGTCCTACCAATAGGATGAAGTCATTCTAAGTGTCAATTCTAGGGGACCTCCCTGGGTGGCCTGAAGGAAGTCCTATCCTCAGTTGGGAGAATGCTGCAGGTGACTGTGATTTGATCAGTCTTTCTGCTGCACGTAATTCAAGGTCCTTGTTTTCCAGGATAATCAGCATCATCTCCAGGAGACTCTGAGTGGGACTGTAGAATCGCTGGTTGGTCTATACAGCAGGTCCTTTCTTGGTGACAAATAAGGAGCAAAAGCTCTGGACTGAGACAGACTTGGCCCCCTCTCGACCCCTACCCTCTCTGGCCACCCATCCCGTCCCACTCTCTTCAACTAGTTAACTCCCCTCATTCACTTCAGGGCCACAACTGAAACATCAATTTCCCAGGCAATCTTCCCTTGATCTTAAGGATGAAAGCAAATTAAGATGTACTAGTTACAAGTCTGAAAACTGAAAAGTAAAGGGATGAAACTGCTTCTAGAACCAGTCTTGAAGCCATTGACCTCCTAATGATAAACTCATATTTACTCTCCCGTCACCACAACATGGGCAATACCATCAAATCTTTTCTTTCTCACTACTGTGTTTTATTTTGCTTTAAATATTAAATGAAGAGAGATGAAACAGGGGGACTGGGCTGGAGCAGCAGGAAGAGAGTGAAGAAGAGGGAGGAAGGTAAAGCAAAAGACAGTGAAGAGACAAGGAATAAGGAATGGGCAGAAACAAAAAAGAAAAGAAAGTGGAGAGAGAGAAGTCATCTGACATTTTCACTATTTGGAAGTAACCGAGAGAAAGTTATTCAAAGTACCTTTGTAAAAAGGCCGTAAAACACCTTGGGGAAAACATGAAAGTCATGCTGCCACCATACAGATGAGCACCCTGGAATTAGCTGCCAGAGCAATGTCAGAAAAGAGGAAATTCAATGGCCCCCAATACTGCCTCCCCCCCCTGCCTCCTGGCTTCCATCGCCTCCAAATCGCCTGGCTCTGAAGACAGAGGCAGTAATTTGGAGCCAGCAAGTGTGAAGGAACGTTGGAGCTGTTATTCGCCTTCATGCAGCACATCTTGAGTGCTTTCAGAAAGATAATTTAAAAACCTCTTCCAGTTCCACTGTAGAAAATCTGAAAAAAAATCAGGAAGGTCTAAAGAAGCACATAAATATGACCCATACCTCCATAACCAGAAAGCCAGTGTTAATGTTTTATGGTACATTGTTTTGTGACTTGGTTTTCATAGGTTTATCAAGGTAGCATTTGGCTTAAGTTCTGTCGAGGAGGAGAGTTCCTCCCTCCCTGTGAGATATTAGCTTGCAGGACTGAGACAAGTCATCTCTGGAAGCCCTGTGGACCACCACCAGCCAGCTCACACCCTGGAACACAGATGCTAAAACCACAAAAACTTGAGGTGCTCTCTGCCCAGAGCATGGGGCTGCAGGCAAGGGCAACACAGGCCAGTCTTTAGTGGGAATGCGGGACCCTGGCCTGGTAGACTCAACAGTAGCTGGGATGTGAATGTCGATAAGTCAGGAGATGCTGTGTAAGCTCACTGGGCAGAGAAGCAAAGAACTTCTGTTCCAGTAGATGCTTCAAAGAAGTCACAAGAACCAAAGATTATAGAAAATGTATTTCAGGGCTTTAACATCAATGATAGATGCAGTATGTTAATTTTATAACTTAGAAAAGATCTTTTAAAAGTGGAATTCCATCCTATTCTCAAAGGGACAATCAATGAACTAAAGATACAGTCTTCTCTCTCTGTGGCCAGTGATATACCCAGCAAACATATCGTAGCTCTTAAAGCCTCTTTGTACAGGGCTTCCCAGGTGGCTCAGTGCTAAAGAATCCACCTGCCAGTGCAGGAGACACAGGTAGGAGACACAGGTTCAATCTTAGGGTCAGGAAGATTCCCTGGAGTGGAAAATGGCAACACACTCCAGTGTTCTGGCCTGGAAAATCCCATGGTCAGAGGAGGCTGGTGGACCACAGTCCATGTGGGTCACAGAAGAGTTCAGACACAACTTAGCAACTAAACAACAACAGCACCCCTTCATGTGTGTTCAAGCCTTTGATCCTTACAATGATCTTGGTAAGATAATTTAAAAAATCCCAATTTAGGAATAAAAAAATCAAAGGTGTTAAGTCAGTGCTTCCTAACATTTTTCTATATCATGACACAGACAAAATGATATTAATAATCTGGGTTAACCAGAAGGCAACTGACTCGGGTAGGGGTTAAGCTTCAGCCATAGCTGGTCCACGTCAGCCTCCCAGAGTGCCTAGGGCCTCAACAGTTTGGTATCTCTGCATGCTGGTGAGCTTCTGTAGCACATACATGACACGGCACACTGCTGGGGAAGAAAAGCTGTGGGCCAACAGATATGGCCACAGTCACAATTGTGAGAAGTGACAGACAGCAGCATCACCCTACCTCTCATCCTTGGGACATCTTGAAACAAAATCAGAGATGTTAGCCACAGAGGAAAACAGGGCTTACTCCATGGGCTGCTGCTGCTGCTGTTGCTGCTAAGTCGCTTCAGTCGTGTCCGACTCTGCGACTCTATAGACGGCAGCCCGCCAGGCTCCCCCGTCCCTGGGATTCTCCAGGCAAGAACACTGGAGTGGGTTGTCATTTCCTTCTCCAATGCATGAAAGTGAAAAGTGAAAGTGAAGTTGCTCAGTCGTGTCCAACTCTCAGCAACCCCATGGACTGCAGCCTACCAGGCTCCCCCATCCATGGGATTTTCCAGGCAAGAGTACTGGAGTGGGGTGCCATTGCCTTCTCCAACTCCACAGGCAGAGTCAGGAAAAGAGCAAGTGTGCCCAACACGACATCATCACCTCCATGAAGCAGGTGATTCGGGTGAATAAGGGTCTTAAAGTTGGATCTGACAGGACTGTAGAAAGTTCGCATTAAGCATTTGTAAGTGCTGAGATGCTTCACCAAAGGAAAGGGGAAAAACTTAGCTCCTTTCTGTACCCTGGGAAACTCAGAAAATAATTTCACAGGATGGTTATTGAATGGCCCAGAAGTAATGATTACAAATGACTGAGTTAACTGCTGTACGTGGCCTCATCTGTCATCATACCAGAGTCTTATCAGAAGTCTCGTCAGGATTAGTGGCTCATCACGACTGATGACATTTACCGACCAGGCTGGCTTGGCTCCCTCCCTTGCCCCTTCAATCAAAATGGCAGGAAGAGTTTTCTAAAGTTTGAGCATAAACTCTGAGCAGCAATGACTCCAGGAGTGGCTTCTAAGATAATGGACTCTTTTTCTGTAAGTGAAACTCTGTCTCCCCAAGACATCCTGGTCTTGCAGTCAGTGGATATGCTGGGCAGCACTGAGACATGATGGCTAACAGCACCATGCGTATGAGAATCTCAACCCTGTGAACAAAATCCTGCTGAATGAAAGGTTATATTCAATAAGAGTGGTTTACACCCAGGCAGCATCTACACAACATCAAACTTCTGGACGGGAAATGAAAATACTTCCTCAGTTCCCTATTTCCAAATGTAAACCAAAGGTTTCCATTCTCATCAGGATAGCGTGCCTTATATTGATCCAACCTGAGAGAGCAGCTGGGATTGAGTATTAAAAATATTTGGACCAGATGAATGAAACACAAGCTAAATGGGTAGTCTTACTTGCATCACTTATAACTGTGTAAAAAGAGGATGCCTGACTTCTAGCAAGGCTCTGTCCATGACCTGGAAAGGCGGTGTAGGCAGGTGAAGTCAATTCCCTACTAAATGCTCACACAGCAATAGGGTTAGCAGTGGGAGGGCAGGAGGCACCACTTTTCCCTGGGCCTTTACACGTCACTTTGCACACAGGGTAAACTCCTGTATTTTGGTGCTGGAGGCATCCAGAGACTTCTAGAATCCCAACATTTGTCAACTAGCAGCATATCATTTCCTCCATAAAATGTACTGCCACAATAAATAGGAAACAACAAATCACCCAGGTCTAAATGAGTTGTAACCACACTTAACCTAAGAGTATGAGGCTTTCAAATTCTTACCTCAACAAAATGATTTGTTACATATAGTGGAATTTGGAGACACTTGCAAATAGTAGAAACTGTGACTTTAAAATCTGCCACTACTAAGAAGTTGCTATAGTCAGAATATAAAAGTTATGGGGGAAAAAACATAACTAAAAGCTACTTTTCTAGGTACCTTGGGGGTATGCTGGGGCTCCAGACCCTGAAACAAGCAAGGGGAGGCAAGAATTGTTAGCACACAGAAGTTCTCTCTGTGGCGTTCTTATTGTCCGGATTTGTAGATCTCTGCAGTTTTTTGTCTAAGACAAGAAGCAATTATATCCACAATAGGGCTAACTCACTTGTGAGGTGAAAAGACTGAAGGAAGGCATGCTTGTGGGCTGCTAATTGTTAGAGAAACCCCTGAAACAAAGACATTGAGCTCCTGACCTTTCAGGGTGGATATAAGTGGAATGAATATAAGACCAACAGCGAGAAGCTCTAGAATGTGAAGCAGTCTGCCAGTGAATGAAAGCAAGAAAGAAACCTAGGAAGTGAGTAGAAGAAAATCTGCTCACAGAGCAAACAGGAGAGCATGATGGCAAAGAGAGAGACTTGCAGCTGATTAGGGAGGCCCTCACCCTGCTAGTCCAAGGGGGACTGAAGAAGAGTCACCCAGCCAGGCTCCCCAGAAGTCACGCAGAGACGAACGAGCGTGACCAGGGAGGACAAAACCCTGATGTCCCCTTAGGAGGATGAAATGGCATCCAGGGCCTCTCCCAGCATTGAAACTGTCATTGTTTATAGAGATATGTGACAGGAGGTGCAGGTTTATAAAAGGGGCTATATACTAGATTAAGAAGAGGAGGCTAGACGGGGAATCCCAGATGGTACCGTTTCATCTTGGACTTTAGAGCATGGGCTTAGACATCAGACTGACCAGAAATGAATTCACAGACTCAACACTAAACTACCACCAGGGTGACCTCAGGCAACTTATTCAAATTTCCTAAGCTTTGCTTTCCTCACCTGTGATGTGGGAACAATGATAGAGCCAGACTTATATGCTTGCCTTGAAGATTCCATGAGAAAGTGCTTATGGACCACTTAGCACAATGCCTTGCCTAGAGTAAGCATACAGTAAATGCTACTTCCAGCACCATAAGCAATAATGTATTATTATTAGAGTAAATAAAGGAAATGCTGGACAAAATTTGAGCCCATTCATTAAGTCTGAGTTCTAAAATTTCAGGGAGAGTCCATATGGTGCCTCAGAGGGAGAACATGAGTTTTGTGGGCAGCAGGCAAAGACATGGAATCCATACACAGCCACTTGGATAGGACAGGTTTTCAGAACTGTGTAGACAGTGACAGGAAGGCTGAAGGGATGGTCTCTGGAAAATGTGGCGATGAGAGCTTGGGCCTGCAGATCCTGGCAGGTTATTGACCGTTGTCAGAGAGGCCAAGAGTCGATGGCCTTAATGTAGAGTTCTGATGTTTACAGAGAGTGGAGAGGATCAGATACATTGTGAGTCTGAGAGCCAATAAAGCATAAATTAGGTTACCAAGGTAAGAACTCAGGCACGGAAAAACAAGTTAGGTACCCAGTTATGAAGGAGACTTGGAGAATAAGCAGTGTGACAGGGCACAGAACCAACCCTCAGCCCAGGTGTCAGCCTCTTTCTGACCCTGTTCCCTGGATTCGATGACTGCAACTGAGTCATGTGTGCTCTTTACATTCACTCCCCTCACCCACATTTAGGCCCAGACAGACAGTTCTGCTGCAGACAGTCTCCACAACCATCTGGGAGCTCTGAGCAATCACAGAGACGTCAAATTGTGCTAGAGAATAGGAGACTGGCTAATCTCTTCAGACTTTTTTTTAATTGAGAAAAAAGAACGGAGTTCAGAGACCATAGACTTAAAAGTTTAACAATGCTCTTCTGGCACAATTCTAAAATGGGTAATTAAACAGATGGCTTGGAAAACCTTAGAAACATACACTCATCATAGGAAAACAAAACTAGTTCAGTAGGGATAAACCATGGTCAGACTAAGGGTAACATTCTTACTATCCAAAGAACAACACGTCTCCTCCTCACAAAAATAAAAAAGAAGTATAAAACAAAGACCCCTGTAAAATAAACAGATCCTGCTCTCTTTCCCTTCCTTACTCCCTCCTTCCCTGTGTCTGTTGCGTCAGCCTATCTCTCCCTCCCTCCCCTTCCTACAGTTACACATAGTAATACAAATGGCTAATAAATATTTGACAAAAGTTCCACTCCAACAGTAATGAAAGGAAGGCAAATTAAAACAGTGAAATGCTACCTTTTACTTACTGAAGTAGGAAATATTTAAAGACACCAATAATTTAAATAGTTTGAGTTAAACTAAATTTAAAATAAATTTTACAGTAATTATGCTCAACACTGGCCAAGGAGACAGAAAATTTTATACTTTCCTAATAGGAATATATATAAAGAAAGCTGAGCACTGAAGAATTGATGCTTTTGAACTGTAGTGTTGGAGAAGACTCTTGAGAGTCCCTTGGACTGCAAAGAGATCAAACCAGTCAATCCTAAAGGAAATCAGTCCTGAATATTCATTGGAAGGACTCATGCTGAAGCTGAAACTCCAATACTCTGTCTACCTGATGCGAAAAACTGATTCACTGGAAAAGACTCTGATGCTGAGAAAGATTGAAGGCAGGAAGAGAAGGGGACGACAGAGAATGAGATGGTTGGATGGCATCACTGACTCAATGGACATGAGTCTGAGTAAACTCAGGGAGTTGGTGATGGACAGGGAAGGCTGGCGTGCTACAGTCCATGGGGTCACAAAGAGTCAGGAACAACTGAGAGACTGAACTGAACTGATAGGAGTACAAATTATAAATTTCATGTTATTTGTAATAATAATTTAATGATGGCTATCGCTGAGTATTTACTCTCTATAAAGTGCTATGTGTGTGTGTTAATCGCTCAGTCGTGTCTAACTCTTTGCAACCCCACAGACTGTGACCCACCAGGCTCCTCTGTTCACGAAATTCTCCAGGCAAGAATACTAGACTGGGTTGCCATTCCCTTCTGCAAAGTCCTATACACATGCATTGCTATTTATTACAACAGCCTTATGTAATAGATACTGATATCCTCATTTTGCATATCAAGAAATGAAAAGGATAGCCCCAGAGATTCTGATTTCACATGTCATCCTACAAAGAAAGGATACAGATGGGTGCAGAGAGGATGAGAGGAGAGATTAAAAAGTCCCACAGGTGATCCTGTTTGGACATAACTATCTCTCTGATGAGAATAACAACACTGCATCACACTGTTCAGTTCAGTTCAGTTCAGTCGCTCAGTTGTGTCCGACTCTTTGCAACCCCATGAATCGTAGCACGCCAGGCCTCCCTGTCCATCACCAGCTCCTGGAGTTCACTCAGACTCACCTCCATTGAATCAGTGATGCCATCCAACCATCTCATCCTCTGTTGTCCCCTTCTCCTCCTGTCCCCAGTCCCTCCCAGCATCAGAGTCTTTTCCCATGAGTCAACTCTTCACATGAGGTGGCCAAAGTACCGGACTTTCAGCTTCAGCATCATTCCTTCCAAAGAAATCTCAGGGCTGATCTCCCTCAGAATGGACTGGTTGGATCTCCTTGCAGTCCAAGGGACTCTCAAGAGTCTTCTCCAACACCACAGTTCAAAAGCATCACATTGCACATAAGCAATTTTGGCAATATTTAGAATCTTAACAGTGTTCCTTACAGTGTTCCTCTCTGAATTTGATTCTATTTTACAAAAACATTCTCAGGTTATAAAAAGGTTCGTGAAGAATTATACTCTACAGTAATTTTATAATAGTAAATGCTATCTCATGGGAAACAAGTTAAATATATAACAATAGGTAGAATGATTAAGTAGCAATAGGAATAATAAAAACTTTTATTGTATGCTCATTATGTACCAGGTACCTGTTTAAGATTTATTTGAATTGTCTCATGTATTCCCTAAAGAAACTTTAAAAAATAGAGGTACTAATTATCCTCATTTTGCATATAAGGAAACTGAGCCAGAGAAAAATAACTCCTCAGGATCAGAACTAACTATGGCAGCATCGGACGAGAACCCCTGCAATTTTACTCCAGAGTTTTTACTACTAACTGTCAAATTCTATATATTTATTTCCATGATAAAATATTATGAACTCATTAGAGATAATGTTTCCAGAGAGTTTTTCATAGCAAGAGGAAATATTTACATTATACGCTTGAAAAATTGCCTATATAGTATGATCTTAGGCATGTAAAAAATATACAAAGAAAATGCCTGGAAGGAAATATGCCAATTAACAGTAATTGTCTTTGAATGGTTTGGTTATGAGTCATTTACTTTCTTCTTTATACTTTTATGAATTTTTCTAATTGGCTAAAATAAGCTTATGCTTTTTATCTATGTATATTTTTTTTAATCTAGGGTGAAGAAAAAGGAAGTCATATTCATGCCAAATAATTCTTATTTCCATTTGGCCAATGTATTTTAGAATTTGACAAAGTAACATATTTAGTGCATTAAGAAAGGGAACAAGCACAACATAAGATATCTTGAATTATTTATTAATGGAACAATACTTCTTATATTAAGTGAATAAAAGAGGATCAAGATTAAAACTTACACACTCTTGAATTTCTACTCCTTTTACTCCAGCATCTAACAGAGCGCCTTATATAGTGTTAACTTTTGGCGAATACTTGCTAAATGAGTGACACTGTCTTGTTTAATTTTTTTTAACCAGTAACAAGGTATGGAAGGAATGCTTATGAGATTTGTAGTGGCAACTGACACAGCAGAGAGCAGAGTCAAGATCTGAAATGATCTAAGCCAAATACCAGACGAAATGTAATATTCGTTTGAAGTTTTCGGCATATTAATCGCTTATGTATCAAAAGCCTTAAAATGATTTAGCCATTGATTTGCTTCTAACTTTAGAAACATCCCAAGAAAATAGAGAAGAATATGCACAAAGACTTAGTCTGAGAGATGTCCCCTGTAATACCTGGAAACACCTAAAGATTAGAAACATATATAATAGTGATGATCTGTTGCATATACTATGGGCCTCCTTAAAATAGAACATTATTCAATAAAAGGATATTGTAGAAATTTAAATTGCTGTTTTAGAAATATTTTCATAATAAGTAAGAAAGGCAAGTTATTATATAACAAACAGTGTAATTCTAATTTAGTTATAGATAGCTATAATAATGTGATAGATACAATAATATTATTAATGGAATTCCAGTAGAGCTATTTCAAATCCTGAAAGATGATGCTGTGAAAGTGCTGCACTCCATATGCCNGAGGAAACACGAGACACTAGTATCGTGAGTCCTTGGTCTACTCCGGAGTGGCACTTCCCACTCAAGACTTTAAGAATCAGCTGCCCACATATAGCAGGTGCTCCAAGCATATGGTCTAAGGCAATGCTTCTCAAATATTAATATGTGTATGAATCACCTGGGTATCATTTTAGAAATTCAGGTTTTCTGGGTTTTTTGAGATAGAACATATTCTCTAATGAGCTGAAGGTTCTCAGTTATTGGTTCATAACATCTCAATTCATTCTGTTAAAGATAATTACACCATTGGAAACACTAAATGCTTTAAAATAAGAAATTTTAAATTTTTAAGAAATTAAGAATTTGAAGATATTTTATACTTACATTTCTCATTTACGGTAAATGTTTCAAATGTTAAGAACCTAAATAATGTTGTTAGCAGAAAATTGTCTTTCTATGAAAATTAGAATCAAAAACACTGAATAGAAAATCTCAGGGTCTGGTTAACATGACTCTTAAAAGCACCAAAGAGGCAAGGAAGTATATAGGAGTTTTATGTGGCATAGGTAATGTCATTCCGACTTCTGAGATGAGGAAACAGAGACCCAAAAAGCAAAGGTAATTACGTAAAGCTACCATACCACTGTCTAACCCAGGTCTATCTGTCATCAAGACCTTCCTAGTCCTCCTTATCCTGCAGCTTCTGCCCTCACTAAGGACACTAACTTGGTAGAATGGTCCTGGAAGGTAGAAAGAAGGAAAAATAGTCTTGTCATCTGACCTTCTGAGTGATGTTAAAGAGTCTTTCAGCCTGATTGAGCCCCAGGCTACTTAATTTCCATTGCAGCTATCACAATGAGGATCACACACAGTGGAATTTACAAAAGTATTTATACTTTACAAATGTCTAGGTCTAAGGAAGAGGATGTTTTATTTTATTTTCAAAGATGGGTAAAGAGTTCAAATCTTTGTCCATTGAGAGCGTAGAGTTAGATTTTCTATCACAATTCATATCACAACTTCCTATCATAATTCATATTATATATATGGACAGAGAGTTCCTAAATCGAGGTTACTGTGTTTCTCAAGAAAATTCAATCACATGCAGTTAATAAACACTTTTCATAAGCACAAACAAACAAAATTACACCAACACCATAGAATGGTCCTCAAAGGTAGGAAGAAGAAAAAACGGTTTTGTTATTTTATGCCAACCTTGCTCTCCAAGAATTCAAGGGACCCACTTAAGATTGGGCAAGGGGATTCAGAGCTGGAACAGGGACTGGGGCTCATCTGGCTAGATGGCCAACCTTCAGCAGCAACTAGCTGAGTGTTTGCCAGGGTCTGCAATGAAGCCAAAGGAGATACCCTGTGCATTGCACATGTCCAGCTGCCACGGGCATTTGAGGTTAGAAGGAGTGGAGCTGTGTGTGTTCCAACCCTTATGCTCATACCAAATCCAGGATAAGTGCCTGTCTCCTCTGCTAGGCCCATCAGTCTCATTTCTCCTTTTGTCAACATTCTGCTAAGGGTCTGCCAACTCAGACAAGGCTTTTGAAGCTAACGTGGTTCTGCCCACAAAGGGAAGAGAAACAGGTTGAGAACTTCAGAATGTGCAATAAAATGGAAACCCTTCCCATTTTCCCAGCACTGAGGCNACTTAAGATTGGGCAAGGGGATTCAGAGCTGGAACAGGGACTGGGGCTCATCTGGCTAGATGGCCAACCTTCAGCAGCAACTAGCTGAGTGTTTGCCAGGGTCTGCAATGAAGCCAAAGGAGATACCCTGTGCATTGCACATGTCCAGCTGCCACGGGCATTTGAGGTTAGAAGGAGTGGAGCTGTGTGTGTTCCAACCCTTATGCTCATACCAAATCCAGGATAAGTGCCTGTCTCCTCTGCTAGGCCCATCAGTCTCATTTCTCCTTTTGTCAACATTCTGCTAAGGGTCTGCCAACTCAGACAAGGCTTTTGAAGCTAACGTGGTTCTGCCCACAAAGGGAAGAGAAACAGGTTGAGAACTTCAGAATGTGCAATAAAATGGAAACCCTTCCCATTTTCCCAGCACTGAGGCATTAAAATTTGCTTGGATGGAGAAAGTGAAGTCATTTTCAGAGCAGCCACTAATCTTAAAAAATAAAAAAAAAAAAGAATGTGATTTGATCTGAGCAAGGAACCAGAGCACTGGAAGATTTTGCTGCCGGAGGCTCCACACTTTCATGATGTTATCGACAAAGATTGGAGGGTGAGTTATGGTGGGGGGTGGGGTGGGGGAGCGCGACCACCATGAGCATTTCCAGAAGTGGTAGGAGTCGACTAAGTTAAGATCAATGATTTCCTTGATTACCTTGCTTCCCCCTCTCACAAGCTTGATCTCCGTCTCAATTTCTATTCCTATCGGCCAGAAAAATAAAGATTGTTTACAGAGCTGAAATAACACCTGCTTGGTTTATCTTATTTTAGAAACAATAAAAGCTAGGGAGTTGGAGGGATTAAGGAGGAAAAAAATCAATTGTGTTCTTTCATGTTGGAAACATTAAAAAATAACTCACCCTGCTCTCTACTCTAAGGCCCAATTTGGCTCTCCATTACCCACAGTGATTTCCAATCTCAGACTGCAAATTCCCAAGGTTTAAACTGGACTACACTATAACGGGGTGCCCTTGAAAGACTCAAAGAAACTTTTTCTGGTCAGTTTTTTATAATCTCAGGCCATGAACGTGATCCTAAACATGCCATAAGAAAATATTTACTTTTGGCATTAACACCTAAACACAATCAGCAACCTGAATATGGCTGAATTGCTTTAAATGTTTTCAAAGTCTTTTACATTCTTGTTATTTCATGGCATCTTTGTAGGGAAGGCAAGGGAGATTTTTACCCACTATTACACAGACGTATGTGTTGAAACCAAAAACAAAAGAAGGATTAACTGACTGACCACAAATCTCAAGGATAAATGGTTAAGCTGGATTAGAATCCAGGTGGGAATACGAGACCACCTGACCTGCCTCTTGAGAAATCTGTATGCAGGTCAGGAAGCAACAGTTAGAACCAGACGTGGAACAACAGACTGGTTCCAAATAGGAAAAGGAGTATGTCAAGGCTGTATATTGTCATCCTGCTTATTTAATTTATATACAGAGTACATCATGAGAAACACTGGGCTGGAAGAAGCACAAGCTGGAATCAAGATTGCCAGGAGAAATCTCAATCACCTCAGATATGCAGATGACACCAGCCTTATGCCAGAAAGTGAAGAACTAAAGAGCCTCTTGACGAAAGTGAAAGATGAGAGTGAAAAAGTTGGCTTAAAGCTCAACATTCAGAAAACTAAGATCATGGCATCTGGTCCCATCAGTTCATGGGAAATAGATGGGGAAACAGTGGAAACAGTGCTGACTTTATTTTGGGGGGCTCCAAAATCACTGCAGATGGTGAATGCAGGCATGAAATTAAGAGATGCTTACTCCTTGGGAGAAAAGTTATGACCAACCTCACAGTTCAGTCACTCAGTTGTGTCCAACTCTTTGCGACCTCATAAACTGCAGCATGCTAGGCCTCCCTGTCCATCACCAACTCCCAGAGTTCACTCAGACTCACATCCATAGAGTTGGTGATGCCATCCAGCCATATCATCCTCTGTCGTCCCCTTCTCCTCCTGCCCCCAATCCCTCCCAGTATCAGAGTCTTTTCCAATGAGTCAACTCTTCACATGAGGTGGCCAAAGTACCTGAGTTTCAGATTTAGCATCATTCCTTTCAAAGAACACCCAGGACTGATCTCTTTTAGAATAGACTGGTTGGATCTCCTTGCAGTTAAAGGGACTTTCAAGAGTCTTCTCCAACACCACAGTTCAAAAGCATCAATTCTTCAGCACTCAGCTTTCTTCACAGTCCACCTCTCACATCCATACATGACCACTGG
>SJYA01001694.1:1191209-1258807 GCA_006410615.1 Neotragus moschatus | reverse complement strand
TGCCAAAGAATTGATGCTTTTGAACTGTGGTGTTGGAGAAGACTCTTGAGAGTCCCTTGGACTGCAAGGAGATCCAACCAGTCCATCCTAAAGGAAATCAGTACTGAGTGTTCACTGGAAGGACTGATGTTGAAGCTGAAACTCCAATACTTTGGTCATCTGATGGGAAGAGCTGACACATTTGAAAACACTCTGATGCTGGGAAAGATTGAAGGCAGGAGGAGAAGGGGATGACAGAGGATGAGATGGTTGGATGGCATCACCGACTCAATGGACATGAGTTTGGGTAAACTGCAGGAGTTGGTGATGGATGGGGAGGCCTGGCATGCTACAGTCCATGGGGTCTCAAAGAGTCAGACATGGCTGAGCGACTGAACTGAGCTGAACTGAATGCAGTTCTCTTTTTCCTCTGCCGTGCTCCTTTGCAGGATGCTGCCAGCTCTAACATGGGAGTGGGCTTATCAGATAAGACAGCCAGGCTGTCCAGGGTGATCCTGAGTAGGCGTGGCAGAACGCAGGATATAACATCTTTTCTCCCCCAGACACATCTCCCTGTAGGAGGAGATCTGGAAAACAACAGGGCAGTTTTAAGAGTCACCCAGCACTCTCTCTCTCACACACACACACAGACACCACCCACCTTTATGACTAGGTGTGACACAAGCCACTCCCTGACTCAGTTTCTTCATCTTTGATGAGGGAATACTGGATATTCTAAACCGATATTCCAGAACTATATGACCATGAAGATCTATTTTCAGGCTAAACATTTGCCAACCTATGCATGTTAGTTGTACCTGAGTAGCCACTGATATTATTATTTATCAACAAGAAAAATGATTCTGAGTGAGTTCATATTTTTCTAACTAGCACAGCTTCTAAATTCATTTGAAGAAAAGTAGTATCAAACGTGCAGGACAAAATAGCCCCTCAGCCTAAGGAGCTGACAGGAGCCAGCATGGACATGAGATGGGCTCTTTCCCAGAGTGGGTATGGAGCATGTATGAGTGGGTGATTTTGAGCTCAGNATATTTTTCTAACTAGCACAGCTTCTAAATTCATTTGAAGAAAAGTAGTATCAAACGTGCAGGACAAAATAGCCCCTCAGCCTAAGGAGCTGACAGGAGCCAGCATGGACATGAGATGGGCTCTTTCCCAGAGTGGGTATGGAGCATGTATGAGTGGGTGATTTTGAGCTCAGTTTCCTATGAAGGAATGGTTATGAAGCTTCTTCTCCATCAGCTTCTCTAACAACACTGACTTTAGGAGGAGGGGACTGGAGGATCAGTGGGGAGGGGCAGTGAGGGACTCTAGCAGTTTCCACAATGAAGTGATTTCATTCCGAAGCTGGTGGCCAATACCACTGTCTGTGGGCTGTTGATGTCTTGGTCCCAGCTCCCTTCAAGGGACCAGCCTGCTTCACCATCAATGTTGCAGTCAGGGGTCCCAACTCTCCACAAGAGAGAGGCACTGTATGAAGGCCCAGGCTACATTGGCCAAGAAGCCCCAGTGTCAAGTATCCAAATATCCTCGGGTCTGTTCTGAGACAAAGCCATTGGTTGATGCTTTGAGAAGGAACGGTGATGTTTGGAGTATGTATTCTCCAGGGACCAACTTTACTATGGTATCTATGTCTGCAGACTGTCTCAGGGGACCAAGATTCAAAGCGCACATGGTGGAAAATGCTAACCTGACATCTTCATTCTCCTCAAATGGATCCTGCCTATAGAAAAGGGCTGAGTTTCAGAAGGGGGAGGTAGGAGACAAGAGCTGGCCATGCCTGGGTGCCTTGACTGTGCCTGGCAACAAACCGAGCACACTTCATCCCTTCTCTTGTAATTCTCTCATTAACTTTGTGAGGCACAAATTAACACCCATCTCCCCATTTTGTGTATGGGGAAACTGAGGCTCTGAAAGCATAACTAACTTGCACAAGGTCATATAGCTGATCGACAGAAGAACATAGTCATGGCTGGAAGCCTGTGCTCTTCCTAATAGATGTAAGAAAATTGCAGTGAAGGGGGTTGAGGGCCCTCACGGGATCTATGCCACGTTGTCAACCTATGGATTAATCTTCAGATGTGCCAATTCCTACCCTTCCACCAGTGTTAAAAATGACTCAAAAAGAATAATATGCACAAGTTTTAAAAAATATATGCTAGGAGGCTTCTGTTAGCCCAGATTCATCCCTTCAGTGCTGACAGAGCGTGGAGTCAGAACAAAAAGAAATCTGAATGCCACACGCAGGGCAGATAGGTTGCTGAACATGAGACATCCCCCAACCTCCTAGCCCACCTCTGCTCTGCAGACATGCCTCTAGGCCTCTGTACATGCTGTTCCCTCGGCCACCAGAACTCTTTCCCCACTTCACCTGGCTAACTTCTGGTCTTGTTCAGGACTCAGCTCAGAGGCTGTCCTGGGAGAAGCCTTCCCTGACGTCCCTGGCAAATGCTCTCAAGGTCTTTAAGACTTTTCTTTGATGGTCCTTTTCCAGATTTTCTACTTCATCGTTCCTAAGTGCTTGTGTAATATTTGCCTTCCCATCCAGGCTGTGAACTCAAAAGGGGACCGAGACCCATCTGTTTATTCCCACCACATAGTGGACCCTTGAAAACATATGTTGATGGCTTTAGAACTGCCTCAGGACTCTGAACAAAGTATATTTCTCAACGAAGTATGGAAGTATAATCCATCATTCACTCATTCCTTCATTTATTCTTCAAATAAGTGCCAGATACTATACTGGGATTTAGAAGCATAACCACAAATAAAAACAGCAAGATCCCATCGCCCAGGAAACTGACATTCTAAGTGAGAGAGCAGATCAGGAGCAAAGAGCATAGATGTATGTCAGGGAAAGGTAAAAGCTATGACAAAGTGGATCCGAATGGAGGTTAAAGAGTGACACAGTGGCCAGGGAAGACCTCCAAGAAGACGGCAGTTGATCAGAATCTTGTATGCACGAAGGTCAAAAACAGCAGGGGACACTGAAAAAAAAAAGAGAGAGAGAGTTCTGCTCCGGAGGACGCTATGGTTGCGAAAACTTTAAGGCAGGAGCCTGGGTGACAAGATCCAGGAAAGGCCATGAGGCCACTGTGGCTGAAGTGAAGACTAGGAGGGGAGAGAATTAGGAGGTGAATTCAGAGAGGTGGCCTGGAGCACAATGATATAGCAACAGCAGCTGGTGCCAGACGCTGTTCCAGGTACCCTATGAGAACCCATCATCCCCATTTCACAGATGATAAGGCAGAGGTATAGAAAGGTCAACTGCCTGTCCAGTGATATAAGTGGCAGAGTTGAGATGTGAACCCAGGTGATCTGATTCCAGAGGACAGGGTTGTCTTATGCCATCCTGTTACGCCCTGTACATAGGTTGCCAGATAAAATGCAGGATGCCTAGTCACATATGAGTTTCAGATAAACAACAGGCATTTTTTTAGTTTAGTTTAAGAGTATCTCAGATATTTTGTGGGCATTCTGTATTTGTTGTTGTTGCTACTGGTTTTTTGCTTCTGTGTGTGTGTGTGTGTGTTTTTTTTTTTTTTTTCCTTTTCAGGTCTGTCAACACTACCTGGATCTTTTCCTAAATGCTCCAAAATCCTTTAGAGAAGAGGTCAGCAATTTTTTTCTGCAAAGGATCAGAGAGTAAACATTTTGGGCTTTGAAAGCCACATACACCTTCTGTCTCACATTTTTCACTTGCTTTTTTCTTTTTTTGGTTGCTGTTGTTTGTTTTTAACAACCCTTTTAAAAAAAAAAAAAATTCTCAGCACATAGGGCATGACCTCTGCAGTTTCTGATCCTTGATCTAGAAGCTTCTAAGTACCAGACAGACATGATCTTACTTAGGCCTTGGTTCTCTGTGCTCGAGAATCAACTCACACCTTCCTAAGAGAAAGTGTTTACCACCTACCCACAGTACTCTTGTTGGGGGAACACGGAAAGGTTGCTAATTTTTGGTTCAACATTGACTGGAGGAATGGCTGCCTGATGGCCTCAGGGCTGGGACTCAATTTGGCAGTACTGTGCAACCATGGCTCCTGTTAATGAGGCACTAGACAAGCCTTTTCTGAGGATCAGGGTTGCCTTAGTTGTGTCTGGGTTGGTGATATGACCTCAGGGCTTCCATGCCAAGGGTCATGGGTCTGTACCTTGTGGACAAGTCTCCTTGGGCTCTTTTCTGCTCCCTATCCTGGTATGTGTGTGTGCAAACCGGACCATGGGCTTTCCTCAACTTCTTCTCTCCCCATGCTCTGCTTCTGTCTTATTCATCCCAATGGGTGACCTCCTCCAGGCCTCTACTGTTTCTTTCTTTTTTCTTCTCCTTATTAAAAAGGTTTCAGTTCAAAATACATTTCCTACTCCATTAGACCTTCAAGTTTCCCATTTCCTGGATTTCAGATTTGCCTGGAAGAGTCTCAAAGCTAAAGTCTTGTTTTCCTTTTGTTCTCACTATGTCCTCCCAAGTCCCTTTGTGTGTGTGGAAACCACTGCCTTTTTATATGCTTGGTGTACATTGTCCTACAATTTAACTTCTCCGAGAATTAAAAGCTGTCTTTCTCTCTCTTTGCAATCCACACTTCACTTTGTACATAATGAAGGCACTAGATTATTTTCCAAGTGGAATTCTTTCATGTCCCATCCCCTTTCTTTGTGTTTCTAACCTGTCTCCTCACTGCTTGCCAGCCTCATCTCTTTTCTGAAGTTAACCAATTTAAATGCAAGTCTGCAGGATCCTCACACAAGATCTCTTTCTTCATTATTGTACCTTCCTGTTCCGTGAAAACATTCATCATCCCTCATCTAACTTAGGTTTTCCATCTGCCTTTCCATTTATCCAATTTAGTGGGTGATTTAGCTCACTCTGTGGGACCTGGTGTACAAGAAATGGTAAGTAATAATGAAATAGCCAAGCAATACTATTGACTGAGCCCTCCACCAGGGACTTAGGAAGTTCTAGAGAAATAAAAGATCCATGGATATGCATGTGTGTGTGTGAGCATGTGTGTGCATGTATGTATGTGTGCATGCATGTGTGTATGGAGAGGGATGTCATTTTGATTTAATCTTCTAGGGACAGGATATAGCACAGGAGGTCTTCCCCTGGACATCCTCTCTGGGGAACTGCAGTGTCTGGCTATGACCAATCTGACTGTTTTAAATCAGAAACACTCTATGGCATTTGGATGGGATTTAAAAATAATAAGAAAGATGACCATAATTTCTCTTTCTCTTTTCTGTACCTTGGTCCTTTGGGTTACCTCATCCTGTGGAATATGGAGCTGGAAAAACCCATTAGTGATAGGTGCCATGGTGAACAGGTCTGAATAACTATTTAACAATAGTGCCGACGAAAACATTAATAAGTCACTGCTTCCAAAGTCAAAAGCCATTGTCACATTAATTCATTTGTGCACAGAAGATGTCCACAGCTCCTAAGAGTGCAAATAATAGCTTTGCCAATATGAAAGCAAAACATAATTATTCAACAATAAACACACTGAACACTAGTAACAGCTGTTATCAACAGCATGTTTGAAGCCAAAACAAAGGAAGTATTATAGGATTTTTTTAACTGCTGCCTATCACTCTCATGGAGGGAAAGCCACAGGAAGTGTGACTAAGCTAGAAGTATTTTACTCAGCTACCATTCTACTCTTGCTTTCAGACCAGGCAAGATGTCTGGCCTCATTCTGTCCAGCCAGAAAGTGGGAAGATGAATTCTAAAGTAGAGTTACTTAGATCTTCAGGACAGCTCTAGTCAGCAGTCATGTATGAATTCTTTTTTTTCTTGTTGATATTAGAGGACTAGCTTTGACAACTACTTTACTCTGGCTGTGAATTTTATATTGGCCTTCCAGATAAACAGAGGTCCATATAGCAATGGATCACCATTTATACTGAGAATCTTGTCTGATATCTGTAACTGTGGGAAAGAAAGGAATGGTAAATACAGTTCATTTTTGTGAATATCTATATACATATTTGGTTTTTCCCATAGAGTCACAGAAATCCCAGCACAATTTAAGACACATGTGAGGCAGGCAAAATCTTCTCCCCTTTAATCACTGACCCACCCTCAGCCCTGTGCAGATGTGTGACTGCAAGTGCACAGACACTTAGCCTGTCTCTGGAGTCTGAGTGACCAACTGGCATGAGACTCTTGGTTCTCACACTTATTATCTGAGTCATCTCAGGCAAGCTAATCAACCCTCCAAGTCTTGGTTTCTTCATTTCAACATGGGGGATAATAATAGTGCTTGCATCCTTATTGGGTAAGGATGAAGTAAGAAAATGCATGTCATACTTGTGGCTGCCACACCTGGCACATGGTAAGGGCTTATAAATATCAGCCAATATTATTATTTTTGGTCAAGCTCCCCCACTGCAGAATCTCAGGGGATATCCCAACACTAGACCTCAAAAACTAAATAGACCTATCAGATTCCATAAAACCCTCTCCTGTGACCTTTGCTAACTAATCTTAACTATGGTCTGGTCCAGGTGAGTGCCATGGATTTTAGAAGTTGCCCTTGTTTGATGGGCATTTGCCTTTTCTGCAACAGACATTATAGACACAAATGTTGATCCCTGCTAATTTTTGTTTAGTGTGGAAGAAGTGTTTGGGACCCTGAAATGCAAGGAGCTTTGCAGACAACTCACTAATCTACAGACAGTAAGATGAGTGAGCTGTCTTCAGCATGCCTCAGCATGCCCTTGTCTCCATCCTGGAACTCTGAAAGTGCCTCTGTTTTCATGCCTACATCCCCGCCCCCTAGAGCCTGATGGTTCCCCCCTCCTTCTCTTGTGGTCTAAGGAAAGAAACAAGTGACTATGGCTACAGGTTTCCCAGAAAGTTCTGGTGAATTATCTCTGCCCCTCTGATCTGCCTTCCAGGGACACAGAGCCCACCAAAGAGAAAACATCCCTTTCTTAGGAACTACTGTTACACTGTAGAATTTGGCAACTGCAGGGCAACATGACTTAAGGGCCTCTTGCCACTAACAGAGAATGAGCTTAGGGGGCAGACACAGGGCTTCACTACTGAAGAACCAAGACACCAGGCCCTGTTTATAACTGTGGGAAGTAGCATAGTAGAGAGGAAGAGTAAGCAGAAGTCTAAGGCAGACAGATGTGGGTAGAACTCCTAGTTTTTCCAGCCACTTCCTGAAATGGTTTAGAAATCCTTGGAGCCTCAGCCTTCCTATCTAAATGGAGGCGATGAGAAGGATGAGGACTCCCTACCAGAAAGGCAGGCATTCCTGAGGAGTAGTTTTCTCCTTCTCAGCTGACGTGGAGAGCAGCCTTACTTGGGAGAGTGCAGGTAACACTCTTCTTGGAGAAGTAAATCCTTTAAAGGCACAAGGACAAGCCAGCATTGGCAAACCAGACAGAAATGGATTAGAAATGATTTCTAATGGAATTTAAGCAAAAACTACAGCGCTACCTTTCCCTGGTGCTGTCTGATGGGGACTCACTGGGGAGTCCCTAGGTGCCCCCAGTAAAGAAACCACTGAGCTTGTCCTCTGGTTCCACACATCAGGTAGACGGGAATGTTTGTGAAACAGCTCGCCCTCTGTGGATGAGAGTCACTCTTTCAACAAAAAACAGACTTCTGGATGGGGTGAGCAGTCTCTTCCCTTGGGTTCCAGTAATGATTTCAGAAGTTTAGAAGGACTTTAAATAGGAGGCAATGAGAATACAATGTATATTTAGTATCTAATTTAGACGGTTCATTTAAAAATCAGAAAGCATTCACCTCTACTCAAAAATGGCCCATTCTAGGTTAAATTCTTAATTATTCTGGAAAATGCAAATGAGAAGCTATAAATATAGAGTCAGGGAATAATCATAGTCTGCACAATGTAAATTCAAGTCAATCGGTAAAGGGGGAAAGAAAATCATTTGCCTTTGACATTAAATCCAGCTGTTCTTTTAAAGTTGGTTTTCCCTAGCCAAGGATTTTACATTTGCTATGACCAAACCAGCTCCAAAACCTTCTAAGTTTAGACAATACTTAATCTGGACGTCTAATAGTTCATTCTTTTCTAACATCATTGAACACTTCCATTAAACCAAAGTTATTATTATCAACATTATGAGGCCTGACAGAAGCAAGCCCATTGTTCAAACGAATTGACCTCCACTACAATTGACCTTAACATTGCTCAACTGCTTGACAGTCAATTATCTCATGATCTCCCTTCAAATGGGCCTCATTGCTGAAATAACTAATCCATTACAGAGGGAAGGTTATTTTAATAGCTGAGCAGAGGGTTGCTTTTTGCAGTCGCCCCTCGAGTATATATTGTCGAGCAACTTGTAGCCCTCGCTCTACCTGACAAGAGAAAGCACCATGCCAAATCCACGTTGCATGAGAGAGAGAGTAAAGGACTGGTTAGGACTCAGTTATGACTGAGATGATGTCAGTGCTTAAAATATACCACCTCTTGCAGACATACCCTACTGTGTCTCTAAACTGTGAAGCAGAAGAGGACACGGGGATATACGGAGGCTTAAGCAAATAGCTGAAGGCATCCAGCCACACAAGGAGACTGGGGTGGGGGAGCTCTAAGGCCCTTCTATGTCCAGGAATCTATGGCAGTGCCTTAACAATGTCTTCTGGAGTCAGGTGACTTGGGCATAGGTTTCTACCACCACTATCAGGATTTATGACACTGAGTAAGTTGATTACCCTTGCTAACCTCAGTTTCCATCATATAGGGGTGCTCTGAGGATTGGATGACATATAAAGTATCAGTCTAGGATCAGACCCATAGTAGGCACCAAACTAGTATTATTACATTGATTATAAATGGTATTATCTCTTTCTAGTCATTTTGAAAGTCAGCTTTTCCCCCAGAGGTGTGACCCTTGAGCATTTCTATGTCTGTATGGCAATCTTCGCATTGATAACTTTAAGAATAGGTATTTTCCCAGACCATGAATGAGACTTAATGAAATAGGAGAGTTAATAAAAACGAGTGCCTCATGAACCAGGAAATTAACTGTTTCCCCATCAAACCAAGCTCAGCCCCCACATTATTGGATGTTGGAGACCCAGCTGCCTCTGGAGGCACTCACAGCACCTCTGCTTCCGGAAACCAGTTGGCCTCACCTGACGGGTCACAGGCTGTAGCAGAAGGGTCAAGTATTCTTGCTTGGAGAACTCCATGGACAGAGGAGCCTGATGGGTTACAGTCCATGGGTTGCAAAGAGTTTGACATGACTGAGCAACTAACACTAGTATCAGGCTTAGAGCTGGAACTTAATAAATTATTGTTAAATAAAATCCTTTATATATCTAACCTGCAAGACCTCACCTTCACCCTCCTTTTGAATAAGAAGCATACAAGTGTCCCTGACAGAGCTGGAAGCCCTGTCCAGGGGAAGAGGAAGAGATCTTTACTCCCAGCTTCTGGGTGTAGGTCCCAACTATCCCAGAGTCTAGCCTCTGGAGCCACTGTACATCCTCAGACTCCTGGCTCTTGGATGAAGGCAATCCAAACCAAAACGGGCAGAAGAGACTTCCCTAAATTCAAGGGTTTTTCCAGTAATAATGACATCATTTGAGTCTACTTTTGACAATGGTCTACATGCATTAATAACGACAACCATGGCTAACATATAATAGGGTCTACTTTGTGTCAAACACTGTGATCAGAAATCTTCATATAATTTTCATTTTTCATTTGATTCTCAGAATAATCTATGAGGTATTCACTAGTGTTACTCTAACTGTAGAGATAAGGAAGTAAAATCTAGTTTAAAGGTTAAGTAGTCTGATCAAGGTCACCCAACTTAATGCTGCTCTGCTTCCCAATACCTTGGTGATCCTTACTTCAACTTTTTAAAGGCAGAGCAGGGATAGATATCAGGAGACAGTGGCTCAGTAGGATAAATGACATGGCCAAGGCCACATAGCTAGTTTAGGAGACCAACCATTCCAGTGTGCCTAGGACTACTGTAATTTTAAAATGAAGCATCCTGTGTTCTGGGCCAACCATCAGTCCCAGGCAAACTAGTACAGTTGGTCACCCAATGAGAGGGTAGAACCCAGGATCTCCGAGTACTAGTACAGTGCTCTTTCCATCACAAACTGTACTTTCTCTCTTAATAATGAAAGATGAAGTCATTAGGATGCATGTATTCATTTTTTCTGGGCCCTCAGTGAAACAAGCATTTCAGAATCTGTTTATAACATCAATCACTTTAGCTCTCTAGAAGAGACAGACCCCAGCTGGAGCTGTTCTTTCTCATACACTCTAGCGATGAAATGCCCAGTCTCTCCCCTGCCTCCTCCCCCCTGCTCAGCACACCTGGACTCCTGCCACTCATGTGTATAATGCTCCTAGAGCCATCTGGCCCAGCATTTCGTGTCCTGTCAACGAGGATGTCAAGCAGGCAAGATGAAAGGACGTAACTCCAAGGAACACTGCTCATCTTCTAGCCCCAGTCTGGGGGAAGTTCTAACGATTACTCATTAGATAGCTACAAAGAGAGAAAAATGACTGGTTACCGTCCGGCTGTCAGTTGGTGCCTGGAGCAGCCTTTGCTATCTCTTGTTTAAGCAAGTCTTCTGGGGAGGGTACCAAGACTTTTAAATTAAGGTGGATTATAGACTGGATATCTTAAGGGGCTACCCAGGGAATTTTCATGGTTTAGAGAACTGATGATAGCTGTGGCAATGTTTGTGGTTCTGCCAGCAGCCAGCACACCTTCTCTGTGAAAGTGGCAGAAGGAACAATGGATACATTTAGCAAAGGGAGCCAAAGCCCTATAGAGCCTAATTTTCACAACTATCTGAGCCAGCCTGTAGATTCCAAGTAAATGTGAGTCCCATAAATGGTAATTGAGCCACTGCAGGAAAGTCTGATGGCTTTTTGAGAAATAAACCTATTCACGTCCTTCTTAGGACATCTACTCAGAATACTTTTCTAGTATAAAGCAAGTAGAAATTGCATAGAGAGAAAGTCAGCTTTGATTACATAAAAATCTACTAATTGATATACATCAGAAGGTGTCAAAAGTAAAAACAGAAACAAGAAACCAAAGGAAAAGATACAACAAAAGGTTGATTATATTGACATATAAAGTTCTTGATCATCAATTAAAAATTATAAACCTGAGAATAATAAAATGGGCAAAAGTAAAATAGTGATTTGAAAATAGATACTTAGCATAAGTAAATAAATAACATAAAAAATAAGAAGGGAAAAGTTTAATATGGAGATGCAAACCTAAAAATTGAAATTTGCTTCTGAAATACACACACACACACACACACACACACACACACACACACACACAGCGAGAGGACTATAGAAACAGTCACTTTATCCTTGGGTGGTGGTACTAAGTATGAGAACAACTTTTATGTTTAGCAGCTTGATAATAGGCACTATGGTCTTTTAAAAAATCCATTCTCCATAGCCCAGTAAACCATTTGTATAAATTCTAAACTTATAATTAGAAATGGGTAAAATTATATTGTAAATGATTATCAATTAAAGCATTATTTATCATAGTGAAAAATTTAAAGAGACTAAATAGTTTAAAATATAAAATACATCTACAAAGTAGAATTTTACAATCATTAAGAATCACGCTTTCAAAGGAAATTTAGTGGTGTGAGAAAAGCTCACAATGTAATACTGAGTATAAAAGCTGTATATATACTGTAGTCAATATGACTCTAAATTATGTGTGTGCATATTTGTATATATGGGGCTTCGCTGGTGGCTCAGTGGTAAAGAATCCACTTGCCAATGCAGGAGCCATGGGTTCAATACCTGGGTCCAGAAGATCCCCCGGAGAAGGAAATGGCAACCCATTCCAGTATTCTTGCCTGAAAATCCCATGGACAGAGAAGACTAGTGGGTGATAGTCCATGGGGTTGCAAAAGAATTGGGCATGACTCAGTGACTAAACAACAGTTATCAAATATGGAATGACCTTGCATTACTGCATAGTCAGAAAACACTTTCATATAAAAAAAGGCAAAGAAGAGTATGGAAAGGGGCTGGGGTCTCTTGATATTCACTCTCACACTAGCTCTTCCTCTTTTTTTAACCATCTACAGACACTGTGTCTGTTTCTAGGCTCTCTTTCACATCCATCCATGTTTCTTTTCCTATAAGGAGAGAGCAAGGAAAGCTTGTGGTTAGAACCATGACTTCTTTCTTTAGCCACTGAGAGGCCGACAGTCAGAACCAGATCTCCTATGGTTGGAAGGAGGAAAATAGCACCCAACCATAAACTCCTAGAGGGCAGAGTCTGGGCCTCAGCAGCTAGGCCTGTGCTGGCCAGGCCACTGGAGCAGCCTCAGTGTAGGTACATTTCAACACACGCTGTCTCTCACTGCTAAGTACTGAGGGCTACTGGATATGTGGGATGCACCTCTTCCTTCAAAGGAGCTCCCTCTTCAGTGGAGAGATTAAACAGGTTTACAGTGAACTATGACACACAAAAAGAGGTACCATGAAATGAACATTCACTGAAATGCCATGGCAGGAAAGAGTTGGGGGTATAAATTCGCAAGGACAAAGAGAATGAGAAAGCGGACTACAGCAGCAACAACTTGGAAACCAGGCAGCAAATGGGCAGCTAGACTAATATTTAACTGACTTACCAGATCTGAGACAGCAGTATCCTCAGCTGACACTATGAGGGCCTAGAAGCAGCCCCATTTTCCCAGTAGAACTCCTCAAAAGAATGAGAAATTGACTCTGCTGCCTCTGCAGGTATGGGACAGAAGGGAAGCTAAGCCAGGAAGCTTGGTCAAAGTCCAAGGGCTCTGTATCAACCCAGAGGGGTGGGATGGGGAGGGAGATGGGGAGGAGGTTCAAAAGACCGGGGATATATATATCCCTATATATATCCTTATGGCTGATTCATGTTGAGGTTTGATAGAAAACAAAAAAATTTGGTAAAGCAATTATCCTCCAATTTAAAAATAAATTAATTAAAATAAAAAAAGAAGCAGTGGAATCCACAGCATGATTGAGAGGTGCGTTTGCTCTCTGGACTGGGAGAGGTGGAGACCCACTGGGTCCAGGGGATACAGGGCACTACTAGAGGTAGAGAGCAGAGTACTGGACATGCAGGAAAGAGTGGATGTTCACATCCTAAATGCTAAGACCTGCAACCTTCTTCCTCACTGGGTTTCCCAAATGTAGCTACCAGGCCCGTGCCTGTAAGCAGGAGACTGGCAGGGCTTTCCCAGGGGGATATGAACAGGGTAAGAGGAAAGACCTAGAAACACTGACACTGAGTTTCTCCAACAAAACAGCCCAGCCACACTCTTCAGTGAAGCCCACAGGTGACAAGCCTCAATGGCAAGCTCAGAGCCCCCAGACAGCACTTGAGTGCTCTGTTCTTAACAAGAGCAGAAATTAGAGTTCACAGACATGTGAGAAAAGCCTCTAATGTGAAAGATGGAAATCAAACCAACACGCAGGCCAAAAGCAACCTAACAGGAATTTTTCAAAGAAAACCTTTTATATTCAGAATATATTTACTGTCCTACAAGATACAAAAGAAGATACACTGCATTTATGCAAACAAGAAATGGATCATTTAGAAAAAGAGCACTAAGAGAGCAAAAAAAAAGAATTATGAAAATTAAAAATATGATGGTAAAAATGGGAAGAATCAACAGAGAGTTACAAGACAAAGAGACAGAACACAGGACAGAAAAGTGGAGAAAAGTAATGACAGATCCATGTTGGATGCCCAACATGCACATAGTAAGCATTCCTGAAAGGAAGAACATAGAGAGTAAGAGATAAAAAGAAATCAACCGCAAAATGATTCAAGGAAATGTCTCTCAGTTGAGACTTGACTTTCCAGATTAACGGGTGTCCATTCAGCAATGTTAAAATAAACTCGAAAGGCACAGTGTCATGAAATTTTTAAATACAGAGGGCAAAGACACACTCAAATCACTTGCAGAGAGAGAAAAATAAAACAAATCCCATTCCAAAGACTGTGAATTTGAATGACTTTGAAGTTCTAGATAGAAATGCTGGAAGATAGAAGACAATGCTGTGATGCCTTCAAAAATCTGAAGATAAATGACTTTCAACCTAGAATTCTATACTAGGAGAAACTACCAATCAGACCTGAAGATAAATTAATGGCTCTGTCAGATATACAAGGTCTCAAGTGTTTTACCTTCTGGTACTGTTTCTCAGGAAGCTACATGAGGATGTGTTCCACCTGATTCAGCAGCACACTGGCAGAGAAGGGTGGAACACAGGGCAGGCAAAGGGCATTCCTAGGATGAGGCAGAAGGGAGGGCCCAGGATGCCAGAGGGTAAGACTCCCAGTTGAGAGCAGGGGAGAAGGTTCCAGAAAAGATTTCTTAAAGAAGATGTGATTGGCAGGTGAATGAACACATCTGATGTGTGGAGAAGACATTTAGACAACTGGCAGAGTTTGGGGTTGAAGCAGTGATAAATTCAGAGGAAACTAAGGGAATATAAAAGGGTATAATGTACTCTAAATATAAATATAAAATAAAACAAAACCCCTAGGGAAAACAAAAGACTGTGCATGAAAGGAAAAGTAAAGGTTTAGCCATGAATCTAATTTTCATTGCCATATACAATAAACACTGAATATTGACTTGAACAAAATTAAAATGTAACATGATAGGGAGAGTAGAGGGAAAGAAAGGCATGGCTTGGCTTGCCTAGTAAACAAATTATCAGGGCAGATGACTGATGTGTTCACTGACAAGTCTTATACACAAATTTTGATAAAATAATAAAATGTAAGGAAAGAGTGAATCTCAATTCTCCAAGTACCCTTTCCTCTCCCAGATCATAATAGTGTTTTCCTATCTGTTTTTGTGTTCAAAGCAGAGGACTGGCTTAACAAGCAACATGCGGGCTCTAGGCTAGACATGGGGAAAAGAGACTCACATAACAATGTACTGGATGGAGTTCCAACCTATATCTTTGCTGTTTCATGTTTATCTTACTTGTTAACATAAATAAAAATATCAACCAACATTGATGCATGAACTCTGCACATTTGTTATCACAATCATATGTTGATTGCAATTTTTTTAAATGGGTGAAAATACAGAAGCATTCTATGAGAATCAAGTTTAATTTACAAAGAAAAACTATGGATTATTAGCTGTAAATTCTGCACTACATATCTTTTTTATCAGTAAAATATATATGACATGAGTCTGTGCATCTGTATGTGTGCGCATGTCTATACACACAAGTTTTTCTTTACAGAGTGTCAACAAACATTTATCGGCACACAGCTATTGCTCAGGAATGAGTTAGGAATAAGGAAGTCTGACTAGAGAAATTTAGCCAGATGATCCCTCAGGAGCCTGTATTCTGACAGTGACTTTTACCCTCCCCTCTTCTCTACGACTTGGGGAAAGGAAGTCTCTGCCTTTTGTGAGGGTCAGCTCTGACTTCACAGATTGTGATTAGTAAGTACCCTGGTGCTCATGTGCTCAGATGCTCAGTCATGTCCAGCTCTTTGTGATTCTGTGGACTGTAGCCAACCAGGCTCCTCTGTCCATGGAATTCTCCAGGCAAGAATACTGAAGCGGGCTGCAATTTCCTGCTCCAGGGGATCTTCCCAACCCAGGGACTGAACCTGTGTCTCCCATATCTCTTGCATGGGCAGGCAGATTCTTTACCACTAGCACCAGCCATAGACTTCCCCAAAGGGCACTGTCATTGATGCCCACAGAAGGCAAAACTTACTACATAAGGATGAGTTTCTCTGGAATAAAATTAAGAATTATTGATAACTTAAAGATATTATTTTTCAAAGAAATACAGGGAAAACACTTATCCATTGGAATGGATGAAAGAAATGACAGTTGAACTATTCATTGCATTAAGCACTACATGCATTTGGGGCTGAATTTTGTTTCATGAATTTCCTCATAAAATTATATTATTTTAAAAAAGCATCATAAAAAAGAATTCAAGGGAGAAAGAAATTAATTTATAATCTTGAAAGGGACAGGAGAAGGAATAGATTCTGTGAAGATAACTTTAATGTGAAGACTTCTTTAAAGAGAAGGTCTTGTAGCTACAATGACATCAGAGTTATAAAAATATTGGGAAAAAATACAATGTGGCAGGACAATATTCAACGGAAAGCTAATCCTCTTGAGGGAAATGTCTAAAAGATATATGGTGCCTGACAGTGCTCAGAGCCATTGGAAGCAATGAACAGTGGCGGCGGGAGCAACATAGCTCTGGTTAAGGCCGCCTCCTGAAATGGCGCAGGTACGGTTTGTATTATACTATTTTCAGTGCTATTTACAAACAGGACATTTAACTAGTGTTCATTAAATTGGTACAAGTGACTGTCAGTTCATTCTCTCAGTGCTACTTGGAAACACCCTGACTGACACGTTACTTACTGAACGGAATGCTCAGCTCTGAGCCAACTTAATCTCAACCCCTCCCTGACATCTGCAGACACGTGCTCCAGATAGGTAAGCATCAACTATGAAGCTGAGAGTCGGAGGTCCTCATGCTCTCTGGCTCCACCCCTCCATACTTATCTGTCTCATAACCACTCTGTGAACCCAGGGCTTTGGCCTTGTACTTTCCCTTCTGTATTACCATTTACTGAGTGCTCTTACCGAGATTCCCTATTTTGAGCCTCTCGATAATCCTACGACAAGAGTGGAGCTGGCAGAATGCCCATTTTCCTGGAGATTCCCAAAGGTTAATGCCTTGACCGAGGTCTCAGGGCAGAATCCAACCTAGGACTCACTCGGTTGTTTGGGCCTCTAGCCCAGTGCTTTTTCCATAAAATGCTGACATTTGGACTCTGAGGTGAACCTAAGACATAAAAATAGAATGCCACATGTCTGATAAATTTCTTCCAATAAAATACAAAAGGTATAGTTCCTGAAGCCNCCAGCCTAGGACTCACTCAGTTGTTTTGGCCTCTAGCCCAGTGCTTTTTCCATAAAATGCTGACATTTGGACTCTGAGGTGAACCTAAGACATAAAAATAGAATGCCACATGTCTGATAAATTTCTTCCAATAAAATACAAAAGGTATAGTTCCTGAAGCCAGAAGAAAAATATAAAAACTGGAGACAACAATTAAATGACTTTGGTTGTGTGTATATGGCCTCTCTCTGAAAATGGATGATATTAATTACCCTGTCAAGAAAAATCATTACATAAAACAAGCTTCACCAAAGAGTTGCCGAAAAGATGATTTCAAAATACTGACTTTGGGATGGGTTAATTTAAATTTACATAGTTAATCATTCTATGATTGAAATAGGGATTTCTTTCCAGATATAATCAACCTGGATATTCATGTCAAGCAGACAAATAGGTTCTAAGAAAAGATGGAGACAAGAAAAGAAAGCCAGACTGAAAATTAGGAAAAAGGCAAAAGAAAAGATTTTTATTTTAATTACTGGAAGTGTCAACAAGCACAAGGCAACCACTGACTGATTAAAAGATAAACCAAATTACAACATGATGCTTGGTGGAAAGTTATAAAGGGGAGTCATAAATTAGATGGGAATTTGGACAAAAGGGCCTCTAAAATCCCTTCTAACACTCAGGTCTTGATTAACTCTGAGTAAAACCATTCTCTAACTTGGGCGTCAGGGTCATGTTTCACTGAAACTATTTCTATTACCCAAACACTTCACCTAAAAGAAAGTGACACTGTCTTATTATTTTGCTAACCAAAGAAACTGAACATAGTTACCAGCAGGAGAGAAGGAAAACTCTCCCAAGTAGCTGATGGAGGACCAAGATGTCATATCCCAAACCTCTTATTCATAATTGGAAACCACTTCTACCATGTAGGAACATAGTTACCAGCAGGAGAGAAGGAAACCTCTCCCAAGTAGCTGATGGAGGACCAAGATGTCATATCCCAAACCTCTTATTCATAATTGGAAACCACTTCCACCATGTAGGATATGAGTAGTCTTCCCTGCAAAAAAGTCAAAGCAGAGGTGAAAAATCAAAAGAGAAAAAAAGGGGGGGCTCCATATACCTTTAACAGGTGATAGCACAGTGGATAATAGCTTGGGCTCAACTAGATAAAATTCTCTGTGTTCAAATCTCTGTGTCCCCACCTATTAACTGGGTGACTTTGAGGCATCTACTTAATCTATAAAATGGGGATAATAATAGTACTGACTCAATTAAATTAATTTAATTAGAGCTGCTTAGCCTCCTGGCTAAAATATAGTAACAATCCAATGAACATGAGAATGAGCATTTGCTGTAATTGAAAGTTTTGGTGGGAAAGTGTTGCCTTGAAGGAGAACCATAATATTTATGGCAAGAAAAGTCTTGGTATCATGGGGTGCTTCACAAATTCTTGGTCATTTTGAAAAATTCACATGACTTTTCAAAGAATAGAGAACATTCAGGTCCACTAGAGTAACAGCTGTAAGGCAGTGGAGAAAGACATTTTCTAATTGCCACTTTTGAAGCATGAACCATGTGATTGACAGTGTAACAAACCCTTCTCTGAATTAGACATATGTTGATCCTCTTCCCGCCAGGCACGGTGCTAGGCCCACATGAAGCTTAATTATACTCAGTGCCTCTTTGAAGAAGCGTGGATGCAGCTAGATAGATAGATACACGATAGCTTCGTTGCTGAAAAGACAGAAACACAATGGAATTCGGGAAAAGAGAGTTTATTGCTGGTAAGATTTTGTGACGAGTAAGCCGGCCCTTTAAGCATGAACAAGAAGGATGTTCATCAAAACTGACAAGTCACAAGCAGCCATGATTCTTAACCACTTCTACAGTCCTTCCAATCCCAACCCAGAGTCAATGTTGAGAGAGAAGTGGCTAACTAGAGGTTACAGATGGCCTTTGGTAGGGCAGCTACCCCTTTCTCTCCTGGCTACGGTGACCTGAATGGATCTGGCAGGGAACCAGTGTGTCCCTCTGATCCTTCTCAAGCATAGAGTGAAATGCTGGTTGTTGAATGACTAGTTGCCTTATTTCAAGTCTGAGTCAGTTCTGCTTCTCATTAGCATCCAGATACCAAGTTGTGGCTTAAGTCAAAACAGGTCCTAGTTTGTGTCAAGCCCTGGAAACAAACGTTTTTTTCATGATCCATACAAGTTGCCAGCTGTGCTAAGGTGGACAGGATTATCAGTGACCTGAGTAGAAGTACCTCAACAAGTGGAACCCAGAAGCTAGGTTCTGGCCTCCAGTGCACTGGTAAGTGGCTCTGTCATTGGGAGGGAGTCATGGAGCTGAGACTTTAGTTCCTCATCTAGTGTCAGGAATGAGTCTCCTCAAACCACAGCAAGGCCAAGACAAGGGTGCACTGGGCAGAGGTCCAACTCCCCAGCTATGTGCCTGGGGCACCAGCAAAGGTGGGGCTCACACATGAAGCTCCAATTTGCTATTTGAAAGCAAAGATCAAACTATTTATTAATGGGAGAATCAGAACATCATTAGATTTTTTATACCTGTTTTCAGCTTACTGTTATTTTTAGTTCTATGGCAAGAATTAGGAAATAAGCACACCATAACACTGTTAGAGACCAAGGTCTCTTAAAATCATCATCTAGCTGAGAAGTGGGCACCCATGAGGTTAGTTGCAGAGGGTTGATGGGGAGTGAAAAGAGGAGAAAGGGATGTCAAGGAAGTCTGTGTCCACGCAAACCTTCCCACTGTGTCCTTTCATGCCACCATCTATCCCTTTGCCTACCTCTGGGTTCTCTGGTCCTCCTGCCACCTAGAGGCCCCAGAGTCAGAGATCCATGCTACAAATTTTGGCTGGCTTGCTTCTTTTCCATTCCCCATGTAGACATTTTCTCAATACAATATGTCTCAGAGGGACACTTATTAGAATAGCCCATATAAAGAGGGAGCTGCCTGGCCATTTTCTCTTACTTGTCTACAGATCACCCGGGCTCCTGTGAAAATGTAGATTCTAATTCAGCATGCCTAGGTTGCAGGCTGCAATTCTGCAGACTACCAAGCTCCTGGATGGTGTTCATTTCTCTGGTCCTTTGGCCACAATTTGAGTACAGACGTGCTAGAAACCCTTCCAGCTCTGACTGCCCTAAGCTTGTGAGCTCACCCCAAACCATCCCATCCAGAAGTTCTCAGAACAAGAGAATCTCAGGGGTCATCCCACAGGCCCCTTGATTTCTGTGCTATTCACACACCAGCCCTATCTTCCACCTCATGAAAATGGGGAACTCGGATGCAGAAGGGCTCCAGCAGTTGGAGGATACCTCAGCCTAGGCACAGAGGTGTCAAAGAGGAAGCTTACAAACATGCCAGAATGACTACGGCAGGTCTTCAATAGTTCCGGTTATCTTCCCCAGGGGAGTCCTCAGGAAAGGATAAAAAGTCCAGAAGAAACCCCCTAAATCATTTGCATTCACGGTATAGGAAATATAAAGGCATCAGGATGCATCCCACAGTCCTTGGTGTCAGGTGGCAGAGCTAATCTCCTCATGAATCAGATCAGCTTGGTGGCAGAAATTTAGCCTCTCTTAAGCATCATTGTGGACTCACATATGAGGATAAAAGACTGAAAACACTCTTAAACAAATAAAGAATGCCTTTTGTGGTTGGACCAGGATCCCAGAAGGGCCACTGTCCGTGGAAAAACATCAGCAGGAGTGCTAGACTTGGAGCGGATGTCCTGCCACCAGGGTGAGAACAGGCCAGGACAGTGCATGTGCATTCCTGGACGGCTTTGAAGATGCAAGGCTGTAAGTCTGTGCACGTGTGCCTGCATGTGTGTGTGTGCACATGCATTTACATTCGTGTGTGTGTGTCTGTCGGGAGGGCAGCAGGAGCAAGGCTGGAGGAAGAGGTAAACACTGATCCTTTTTCTATAAATGGCTGCCATCTCCTTAACATCCTCCTCTTTATTTCCCTGGAAAAGATGACACTAAAGCTCTGTCCTTCAAAAATCTATCAAACATGAACAGGAAATAGAGTGTACTCTTGTGAGGGGAGAGGAGAGGTTATGGTTATGACATTGACCACCCCCTCCCCCAACTCCCTGCCTGTCCTATCACAGGTCTTCCTATCTGAAACGACATGGAATAAAGGAAAGCCTTGTGGTGGTTGGACTGGGCTCTCAGAAAGGACCAAGTGGAGATGACTGGCCAGCATCCTGAGGCAGGCTAGCTTTCCTTCCGGCACCCACTGAGCTTCTCTGGCTATGACTCATAGACATGGATAAAAGCACACCTTCAAAGACATTGAGGAAGCTCTAGAAAAGTGGTCTCAGTGGGGATTAAACCAGGTCTCCCAATCCCTAATTCAAGTCAAGGATTTCCCCATACTTGCTGCATGGATGCCTGAGCTGAATCCACACAATTCTGACTGCAGATTCTTCAGTGGGCATTCATAGTGGCCACCGAAACATTAAATTGTGCAAAAGAAGTTCTTCTTCTCAAGAAGCCAGTTCTCCATTTAGCAGATGATACATCATGTGCTAAATCACTCAGGCAAGTGCCACCCAGTTGTTAGAATAAAGATGGTTTCATTGCTAAATATTGGGCTTTAAAAACCAATCAAGTGTAGAAAGTAACTTTAATTAGACTGAAGAATCAGATAAACAGAGTGTAAAAAGCTTAGTGTTTGAACAGCATGTATCTTACTGTGCCTTTATTCTCTAAATACACAGAGTCAAAACAGAGATTAGGCCTCTGCTACCCACTCTGAGACAACTAAGAAGTTAAGGGGACAAGTATATTACTTCACTCACACCCAGAAACACACTCTTTTATTCATGGGGCTTTTGGACAAAACTCCTTGATCTTGGGAATGCTGAGAAACAAATAACCAGCATCAATTATGGATAAAGCATCCCAGCCCAGAAGACAATGGATATTGACTCCTGATCCCCACATACACACTCAAAAACACAGAAGATTATCAATCAAATTGCAGTCAATACTGTCTAAACACTGCATCTATCTTAGAAAAATATATTCGAGACATGTGACAGACCTCTTTGACTCAGGCATCTCAACAACTTTCAGGATCTTATCCTGTGCCCTCCTGTCTTCCACTGAGTTGAGACTGCCAAGTGACAGAATGCCCACCTTCCTATTCTGTCTTTCACAAAGCTCATTTCCTGAAGCCATGAAAGTTATGAAATCATCTCAATGAGTGCAACGTCAAGCTCTCCAGACCCTTACCTACAAGAACAGCTTTGAACTGCACTGCTTGGGCCTCCTACTCACTTGGATATTTTTAGAACTGAATATAGAACAAAAATGAACTTTTCAAATAGGGAAGGAATGCAAAGTGCTTAGGGATGGTTTTCAAAGGGCAAAGCTTACTTTAAATGACTATTGATTGGACCCAACTGCAACATGACAAGCTCACATGGGGTCAGAAGCTTGCAGAGGAAGCCAGGTGTGGAAAGCTAATCTCTAGATACCTAGGGGAGGTCTGAGTTCCACTCTTGGCTGAAATGAATGGTTCAGTTGGCACAACGCAAGGATTCTAGGGGGAACAGATGCCAAAAGCAAGAGTCCATGTTACTTGAAATGTAATGTTGGTGAGAAGTTCTCTAGATACATCCAACATCCTTTCTGTTGACAAAGCTTTAACCTTATCATCACATGGAAGCCTAAGTTCTAATTTTTAAAGATCTGTTTCTTGCCTACTCAGCAAAATGTTTTTGATGACTTTCTAGACACTTAAGTGTAGTTTGAAGAGGAGGCCAGGTAGGAACTGACTAAACATACGCCAAGGTAGCCAAGCATCATCTTCAGAAAAGACAGAACTACCCCCACGCTCTGCTCTCCCCCTTTACACACTCTTTTAACAAAAGTAATTTCTGTGTATCTGCTATGTGTCTGGCAGCTGCCAGGGATGGAGACAGAAGTGATTCTGATACTACCCCAGGGATTACCAAGGTATAATGAAGGAGAAACATACACACAAACACTTAAAGCATACCCACCCCCTTCTGGGACTGGGCACAAGGGTAGCAGCTTGATCTGGAAAACACAGACCTTGTTTTCCATCCTACCCTCTGCCTTGGCAGGGCCAGCCCCTCAAAGAAATATATCCCATCATGTAAGCTTTTGTGCAAACCCTGTGTTCTAGAGACACCTGGAAACCATTCTCTGGGCTTCTTCCATGCTTACCACTAGCCCTAGCACATAGTTTCCCATGGGCCTTCCAGGTCAGAAGCCAGGATCCCCACCTCCAGGAAGGAGAGAGAATGTGCCCAAGATCACACAATTGACAGGCTTGGCACATTTTTCAGAAACAGATCATCTGCAAAGTGACATAAAATCATTATAATATACAAAGCAAACAAATAAATTTTCTCATCTATATAAAAATGACACTGCCTACTTGTTATGATGGGTTCAGTTCAGTTCAGTCACTTAGTCGTGTCCGACTTTGTGACCCCATCAACTGCAGAATGCCAGGCCTCCCTGTCCATCACCCAACTCCCAGAGTCCACCCAAACCCATGTCCATTGAGTCAGTGATGCCATCTAACCATCTCATCCTCTGTCATCCCCTTCTTCTCCTGCCCCCAATCCCTCCCAGCATCAGGGTCTTTTCAAATGAGTCAGCTCTTCACATCACGTGACCAAAGGATTGGAGTTTCAGCTTCAACATCAGTCCTTCCAGTGAACACTCAGTACTGATTTCCTTTAGGATGGACTGGTTGGATCTCCTTGTAGTCCAAGGGACTCTTGAGAGTCTTCTCCAACACCACTGTTCAAAAGCATCAATTCTTTGGCGCTCAGCTTTCTTTATAGTCCAATTCTCACATCCATACATGCCTTCTGGAAAAACCATAGCCTCGACTAGACAGACCTTTGTTGACGAAGTAGTGTCTCTGCTTTTTAATATGCTGTCTAGGCTGGTCATAACCTTCCTCCCAAAGAGTAAGGGTCTTTTAATTTCATGGCTGCAATCACCATCTGCAGTGATTCTGGAGCTCCCCAGAATAAAGTCTGACACTGTTTCCACTGTTTCCCCATCTATTTGCCATGAAGTGATGGGACCGGATGCCATGATCTTAGTTTTCTGAATGTTGAGCTTTAAGCCAAGTTTTTCACTCTCCTCTTTCACTTTCATCGAGAAGCTCTTTAGTTCTTCTTCGCTTTCTGCCATAAGGGTGGTGTCATCTGCATATCTGAAGTGATTGATATTTCTCCTGGCAATCTTGATTCCAGCTTGTGCTTCTTCCAGCCCAGCGTTTTCTCATGATGTACTCTGCATATAAGTTAAATAATCAGGGTGACAATATACAGCCTTGACGGACTCCTTTTCCTATTTGGAACCTGTCTGTTGTTCCATGTCCAGCTCTAACTGTTGTTTCTTGACCTGCATACATTATGATGGGTAATGAGTTGCATTTTTTCCCTCTCATCTCCCATCATGTGACCAAAATGCTGTAAACCATAGAATATTAGACTCAGCCAGGTTTCTCATGGGCCTTTTCCTCTGTAGCCTATCTAACTCTACAAAATAGACCGTGGCAGGACTTTGGGATGTGTGAATTGTCCACAGGGAGAATTTCTCCTTGACTAGAAGCTGATGGACCCATGTGCAGGTCCACCAGCTGATCTGGGTACAGGCTTCAAAAGCCCAGGAATAGGGTTATTGTTGAAAGAAACACATATGAAGTGGAGCAGGGTAACAGTTTGAGATAATAACTGATGGGGTTTTTATTCCATATATTTCTGCTTACATATTAACACTTCCCTTCCCCATTTACTGCATCAGGAAAGAAGTAGAAAAAACAAGAAAAACAGCTGAAATCCAAGAGCCAAAGCTTTAGCTTTGCAAGAGCCTAGGCTTTGCAAGAGTCTAGGCTTTAAAACTGAGAAGGCAATGGCAACTCACTCCAGTACTCTTGTCTGGAAAATCCCACGGGCACAGCAGCTTGGTAGGCTGCAGTCCATGGGGTTGCTAGGAGTTGGACACGACTGAGCGACTTCACTTTCACTTTCCACTTTCATGCATTGGAGAAGGAAATGGCAACACATTCCAGTGTTCTTTCCTGGAGAATCCCAGGGACAGGGGAGCCTGGTGGGCTGCCGTCTANTCGCAAAGAGTCGGACACGACTGAGCAACTTCACTTTCACTTTCCACTTTCATGCATTGGAGAAGGAAATGGCAACACATTCCAGTGTTCTTTCCTGGAGAATCCCAGGGACAGGGGAGCCTGGTGGGCTGCCGTCTATGGGGTCGCACAGAGTCGGACACAACTGAAGTGACTCAGCAGTAGCAGTAGGCTTTACAATAGCCTAAATTTGAAAGGCTGGAGGCTTACACAAGGGATTCAGAAGCTGGCTCACAAGTTACACTCTCATGCCCTGAAATCAGATTTGGACTCTCTGAAATTGTGCTAGAGATGAATTAGAGAGAGAAATAGGCCGGTGGATCAGACATAAGTTTCTTCATGGGACTCAGTCCAACTTTCTGCCCATTGTTCACAAGCTGGTCTGTCTACCAGTTAGCCTCAGAATCCTAGTAACCCTTGCACACTCAGGGGCCAGAGAAGTAAAGCATATTCCTCCATCCACTGCACTGCCTTTCATCTCTGTGCCCGCCCGTCATGTATTCCCTCCCCATCCTAGCAGTATCTCCCTTGGCCTCAGGACAACTCTGTACCTGTTGCCCTTCCCAGACTTCAACAGTCTTCCAGGAAAGGAGACCAATTACAGGGACTACTTTTAGGAAGCTGAGTGAAAGTCAGGACTTGATTTCTCATCAGCCGTCAAGCCGTAACAATTCCAGCAGTTTGGGTTTGAACTGAACCAGTGACCTGCACTGAACTGAAAGGCTCCAAACACCATTATTGCTCCCCAGGGCAGCCTTCCCTGTGCCTTTGCCTCTCACCTCATCCATCTGAGAGCACAGATAAATGAGCCTTCTTGACTTGTTTATGCCAGCTCTCCCCTCCCTCCCCTGTTCTTACTCTCAGACCCCTTTGCAGAGTGCCCTCTGACCGCATTCTAGACGGATGTGCTGTTGTGTAAGCCATTCTCCTCAACATTAACATTACTCAAAACAGCTTTAACATCATCACTCCTGCTGCCTTTGATGGTGGAGGCATTGGGCTCGACTTCCTGTCTGAGTCAAAGAAATCTGAGCCAATGCAAGACATATGTCATTACTCAAGGACATTGACTTAAAGATAGCTGCTACATTATAGGCTCCCCATTTTTCCTGCTTTTTTTCCTTGGGGATGTGATTTTCTCTTTTCAGCATCATAATCAATAGTTCATCTCTCCTTTGTAATGGATCATATCAGGCACCACTATGCTAAACTGTCACCTGACATTTAATGTGGATGCTATTCTCTCAGATGGAACACAATTTTCTCCATCTTCAATGCCTGGAATATTGAAAGGACCTAAGCAACAATGTCCGATTAGGTGTCAAGTCACAGTCTTGCTATAGGACTAAGAAAAGAGAACACAGCCTCAGCTGCTCCCAATGCACCATGAACCAACGAAAAGCAAACTCAATAAGTGTCAACCTGTCTCATAACAAAAGCCGATTTATTACTGAGAAAGCAGACACACACAAAAATTAGATCAAAGGCCCTCTTCTCTTCATTCATGATGTACTACCCCTGCTGAGCAACTGTGGATTTTTTTAATGACAAAAAAAAATTTTAAATACCCTAAGTTCAACAACAAGAAAATTTCAAGAGAAATCTCGGCTGAGCTTTGCTGCCCCAGGAGATGAGCTGTTTTAGCTGTTTTATCAAAGAGCTTTGAAATATAAAATGCTCCTGAGGGCTTAGAAAGGAAGGAAGAAAAACACTATCCTTAAGGGAGACTGAGCTCTGTAACATCCTTGTCCTAGCAAGGCTCCTTGGGGATAGACGTCCCTCACGTGTTCACCCCCAGAGACAGTCACAAAGGAGCAGAGGCTGAGTGCCACCTGAGTTCTCCAGGATTCCACTGTCTGGTGATCCTGTGTAAATGTCTCTTCCCTTGGGCTTCAGTTGTCCCATCTGACACACAGGAGCTGGATCCAAGAATATCCAAGAGATGATTTAGATTTCAAATTTTATGACCCTTACAAGGAAGAGAGAATAGGAATACCATAATATTAGATGTAAGAAAGAGGAAGGAATTAGGAAGTTAGGAGACAGGAAATAAAAAACCAAAGGAGTAGTATAACAGGAAACAGAAGGGTAGACAAAGTGGGCAGGTGAAGATAAAATAAAGAGGAGGTCAAAACAACTTTAATTATTTAGTTCCAGTAAATACTAATGATAGTGATGGTTTCTATTCATTCGACATCTACCAAGGTATATATACATTTTCTCTAATATTCACAGCTTTCTGAGGTTGTATTAATATATCCATCTTACAGATGAGGAATCTGAGGTTCAGAGTGGTTTAAAGTTCACACTGCTAATAATTAATTAATCAGGCCATAAGTGAACCCAGGAACCCAAGCCAGCCTTTCCACTATGTTATACTACCTCCTAAACCATTCTCTCAATTGTTTAGCAAGAGATCCAGTGCTCTCTTCTGCTTTAGTTCATAAAGCGCAAGTGGAGGATTCATGAAGACTCCAAGAAGGCAGCATCTGTAACCAAGAGCAGTTCTGAATGCTCCTCTGACAGAGAAAGGGAGGATCAAGGTGAGCGTTCTGGAAACTGACAAGAAATACTACATGGTGGGGTGAATCCTGCTATAGGGAGATGGTATAGCAAAGAGAGGGACAAGCACTTGTTTAGAAATGAGGAGAACAAGGTCTGGATTCTTGCTACAAGTTTCTTGAAGGGCTATGCATGAGCCCTACCTGCCCTACGTACTCCAAGCACTGCAGAATATCTGGGTGCACATGCTATTAGGTACAAGGGACTGGATACAAGCAAAGGGGTTAGGTGAGGGGAGTGGGGAGATCAGAGCTCTTTTAGCAGAGTACAGGGAGGTCCTACAAACTGCAGACACCTATTCGTTGCTTCACGAGAGTCAGGCTCAACTTTAAAAAAAAAAAAAAANACAAGGGACTGGATACAAGCAAAGGGGTTAGGTGAGGGGAGTGGGGAGATCAGAGCTCTTTTAGCAGAGTACAGGGAGGTCCTACAAACTGCAGACACCTATTCGTTGCTTCACGAGAGTCAGGCTCAACTAAAAAAAAAAAAAAAAACTACTTTTCAGTGAAGACAAACTGGTATGTGAGTGGGATTGCTAAAGTCTTTTTCATTTTGTGCAAGACTCAAGCCTGGCTCCTATTAAATGGAATGCTCCTGAGTACATTTGAAAGATGATTAGGTTTACAAAAGTTCCATTTGCCTACAACCTTGCACACAGTGTTGCATTAATAAAGAAGAGCTACACGGGTATGAGTCCATGTGATATAGAAACACGTGTAAAACAAGAAGCAAGGCAAGTGAATTTGTGCAGGCCACGAAGCTAGGGCCTAGAAAGAAAACAGATGAGACTGAAAACAAATACTGTAGCAGGAAAAAGAATTTTCTGTGAACCACAGCCATGAACCTCCACTGGCCCCTACTCTGATTTCCCCATTAGCTTTTCCTTATGGGTTCTGACTACCTCCATTGCCTTGAGGTCAGGAAGCACAGGAAAGATTCACAGGAATTTCATCTACCTGGGAACATTTGAGAGTTGATAGATTTCTTTTTTACCCTATCTGCAAGGTTGGAACTAAATATCCTTCTTATTCACTGTTCCTGGATAAAGTGGCTTTTAAAAGTTATTCACCATTGTCATTTCCACTTGCGCCTTCACTCACACACACAATGAAAATAAAATGAGACTGAGAATGATTGATGCTGCTCTTTTTAATAATGAATGCCACCAGTTTTTGTGTCTTTTGGTAAGTTTTTTCATATTCCTTTTCTTTACCTAACTTAGTTCTTCCCCTTCTTCCATCTAATATTTTCTTTCCCTTGAATTATCTGAAACTTCCATAGAGCCCTAAAAGGACAGGTGCTGCTTCCCTGGCCCTCACTATAACCCATGAGCCAACACAAGCGGCAATTCAAATATTATGAAAATAGAGGCACTTCATTCCATTTAATTAAACATCAGTACAACCATCAGAGATTCTTTTTTGAGCAGAATTCAAAGGCAAGCAAGTTGCACTTGAACAAATAACTTTGCATAGAAAGGCATTCATAATGACTGATGTTAAACCAAAATAAATGTATGTTAGGAGAGATGGTGCTAAAAGGGTTTGCTGAATAATGTAGAGATCACCATGTGGTTATTCATTCAATAAATATTTATAAAGCACTAATTGTGTACCAGGCACTAAACTAGGAAATTAGAGTTCAAGGGAAAATAATACACAGTCCCCAGACTGGAGTTTAGGTGGTGGGAGCCCAAAATCCAGGCAAAAAGTAAATGCAAATGAAAAGTTTCCCTCTATTTCTTGAGTTTGCAGAAACAGATGTCCCTAGGATTGCTCTGAAAGCCTTTGAATGGGGACTGAAACTGACTCAACAGAAAGTTTCCTGAAGTCCAGTTTCCTGCATATTCTATGCCAGTTCAATCTAACCCAAATAAACACCATTTTTAGATAGAGCATACTGGCATAACAGAGAGCCATTTGGTAACAGTTTATTCATCTAGAAAATATATATTATATATTTGTATGTGCTAGACACAGTGCTAGGTGCTAGATGAAAGATACAAACATGAATTAATCAGAGCTTCATTCCTTAAGCCTCTTACGGATTGATCAAGAAGTAACAGATGGCAATCCAAGGCTCCATGTTTGTTACTTTGCATTCAGATTTATTCACTTGTGCCCAAACAATTATTTCACTCATACTGTATACATCATGTAAGGTACTCAGACATGGAGAAGGATAGTTCAGGGAAGGCTTTACAAAGGACTTCATATTAGGGTTGAGGTTTGCAGGATGGGTAAGAATTGCCAGGAAGAGAATGGGAAAAGGACATTCAAGGGTGAGGAAGCAACAAGTGTAAAGATACGGAGCTTTGAGAAAGTAGGGTGAATTCCATAAGGGGGAACATCGGAGTAGTTCTCTGAAGAAGAGAAGGACTTCCCAGATGGTGCTAGTGGTAAAGAACCAACCTGCCAATACAGGAGATGTAAAAGATGTGGGTTCGATCCCTGGGTCAGGAAGATCCCCTGGAGGAGGAAATGGCAACCCACTCCAGTATTCTTGCCTGGAGAATCCCATGGACAGAAGAGCCTGGTGGGTCACAAAGAGCTGGACAGTCCATAAGGTCGCAAAGAGTTGGACAGGCCCGAAGTGACTTAGCATGCATGCATGCTGAAGAACAGGCAGGAAACTATGCTAATAAGGTGTCTGGGACTACATAACCAACTCTGCCTTACACCAAAGAACGGGATCAAAGTCACAAAGATCTTTGGTACTCTCTGCAAACATTAATTCCACTAAAGTGAGACAAGAGTCCATGCCTTTACTGAAAGAACTGGTATGTGAAAATACTGGTTAGCCAAGGCATGTAAGCATAGTTGTAGAAATGGAAACACAGCATCAGTTGTCGCAGACATTAAGGACTTCTATGAAGGTAAGAGAGTTTCTTGAAAGCAAACAGTGATTACAGTTAATAAGACATGCTCCAGAGCCTCTGTCTGGTCTTTAGGCTGTGACCTATGTTTATGGACAGCTAGTTCAGTTATTCAGCTCATCCAACCATCTGGTGGTGAAATAGCTGTTTAGTTTAAGGAGCCTAGTGCGATAACTTGCTGAGTGCCTCAGTGATATGGCTCATGACCTGGTCAGATAGCCACAGCATCTGTCAAGACAGGTTTTGAGACAAGAAGAGCTAGTGGGTTGTGAGAGGCAGATAGTGAGGGCAAGTTCCAGTGGACAAGTGAATATAACACACTTCATCAGGGAAGAAAGGGAGAGGTCTAGCTGCTGAAACCAGAGAGGTCTAGACAGATTCCCAATAGCCTGTCTTGGGTCCTAAGAACATCAAACACTTTCATTTTTGATGCTGTGTGATGCACAGGCTGGTGAGACCTGAGGTGGTACAGGGACTCGGGGACTTATAAGAAAGGCAAAGGGAGAGAACTAGACCAGAGATCAGTTCTGGAGTAAGAGATAGGAGATAGCACACAGGCAACCTAGTGAGACTCAAATCACTGGGCAGGACTTCAACGAGACTGGCTTATTGTCAAAGACAATAAAACTGAAAAGGGCATTCAGAACTACAGAGCTGGGGGACAGTGATCCCAGATTCTGGGGTCAAGAGACTTTGGCTTCAGAAGCCAGGGGCTAAGGAGCAGGAGCCACGGACCCGCCAGAGCTGTAACTCACACAAGGCTAAAAAGGTTTTTTCTTATTCAGACATAGCTTCAGATGCTTGTGTTTCCAGTTCCCCAATCAGTGCCACTTTCTGGGCTGTTACTTTTTCCTGGAGGTAAAAGAATGAATAGATTGTTGTTTCTTCTTCCCACTTTCAACTTTAGCCAAGTTTGCAAAGAGATAAGTCCAAAAACATGCTCCATACTGTACACTATATATGTGTGTACCTGCACATACATGTGCATCCATGCCTGTCTAGACCTGGGTCTAGGTCACTGCAATATCTCAGGGCAATGTGAGCTTAAAAATGGCTTCCATTTATCAAGCACTCACTATGAGCACTGTGAGGAACTCCTGAATCTCTAATCCCTACATGCCAGAGGACAGGATTTCATTTATTCCTTTACAAGGCTAATGCTGAACCTCTCCAGTGCTCCCCAGAACTGAGCTTATCACAGAAAATAATATAATATATGAATATAATATCACCACATCTCCCTGTAAAAGGCAAGGTCTAGGAAAATAACATCTACACTTAGACCACTAGCCAGACCATTCTACCTGAAATGGCTAAGTCAACCACCAACTGATTTGACTGATTTTGTCAAAGACTTATCTCTTTGCAAATTTGGCTAAAGTTGAAAGTGGGAAGAAGAAACAACAATCTATTCATTTTTTACCTCCAGGAAAAAGTAACAGCACAGAAAGTGGCAGTGACTGGGGAACTGGAAACACAGGGAACTGACTGGTTGCTTGACTGGCTTGGTGGAATAACAGTTACTTCAGCACCATGTTGCCACAGCTTTGCAATGTGTCTCTGATGAGGAAATGAAGTGAAAGGCAATGAAATTACTACAAATACTTCCTATTTCAAAGATGCCAGCCTAGATTGTCAAAGCTGAAGAACTTTTGCCAAAAACCAACCTGCACAGCATAGACTGACAAAGGGACGCCACGGGCAGATCCCTAGGCTGGAAGGCACAGCACTGCTTCTATTCCTGGGTTTGCTTTTATCCACCTAAATCTTAACTGGCTACTCATTAGAATCATCTACAGAGCTTTTAAAACCATTCGTGGAGGGAGGTCCCAAAGACACTGATTAAATTGATCTGGAGCGGAACCTGGACAAGACTACATATTTTTAAGACTTCCCAGGTGATGATATCACCAACTCAAGGCAGACGAGTTCGAGTAAACTTCTGGAGTTAGTGAGGGACAGGGAGGTCTGGCGTGCTGCAGTCCATGGGGTTGCAAAGAGTCANCCAAACAATTCTACTCATCCTTCAAATCCCACTTAGGAAGCAAAGATTTTATCCTGGCCCTGAGGTAAATGTGCACAGAAAGTTTGCTCCTAAAGGGGGTGGAATACTGATCTTGCTACAGAATTTTCCTTAAAAAAGGGGGTGGGGGGAGAAGGAGGAGAGCACTGGAGAGTGCAGTGACTAGAACACTGCATTCCGTCACGGGGCCTGGCTCCAGTCATGCCTCTGTGCTCACAAGCATTTCTTATGACACTGAGCATTTCTGAGTATCTGCTTTACCGACTTGAAAATGGGAATATCAAGATTTGCTCACCTATCTCACAGAGCTATTGTAAGGAATCAGTGAGATGCCACTTCAAAGAAGTTGAAGTTGAACAGCTCTATGAAGACTTACAAGACATTCTAGAACTAATACCCCCAAAAGATGTCCTTTTCATCATAGGGGATTGGAATGCATAAGTAGGAAGTCAAGAAACACCTGGGGTAACAGGCAAGTTTGGCCTTGGAGTACAAAATGAAGCAAGGCAAAAGCTAACACAGTTTTGCCAAGACNTATGAAGACTTACAAGACATTCTAGAACTAATACCCCCAAAAGATGTCCTTTTCATCATAGGGGATTGGAATGCATAAGTAGGAAGTCAAGAAACACCTGGGGTAACAGGCAAGTTTGGCCTTGGAGTACAAAATGAAGCAAGGCAAAAGCTAACACAGTTTTGCCAAGACAACACACTGGTCATAGCAAACACCCTCTTCCAACAACACAAGAGACGACTCTACACATGGACATCACCAGATGGTCATTACCATAATCAGATTGATTATATTCTTTGCAGCTGAAGACGAAGAAGCTCTATACAGTTAGCAAAACCAAGACCCAGAACTGCCTGTGGCTCAGATCATGAACTCCTTATTGCAAAATTCAGAATTAAATTGAAGAAAGTATGGAAAACCACTAGACCACTCAGGTATGACTTAAATTTAATCTCTCATGATTATACAGTGGAAGTGGCAAATAGATTCAAGGGATTAGATCTGATAGACAGAGTGCCTGAAGATACAGGGACTGAGGTTCGTGATATTGTACAGGAGGCAGTGATCAAGACTATCCCCAAGAAAAAGAAAGGCAAAGAGGCAAAATGGTTGTCTGAGCAGGCCTTACAAATGGCTGAGAAAAGAAGAGAAGTGAAAGACAAAGGAGAAAAGGAAAGATAACAAAGAATAACAAGGAAAAATAAGAAAGCCTTCCCAAGTGAACAATGCAAAGACATGGAGGAAAACAATAGAATGGGAAAGACTAGAGGTCTCTTCATGAAAATTAGAGATACCAAGGGAACATTTCATGCAAAGATGGACACAATAAAGGACAGAAATGGTATGGACATAACAAAAGCAAAAGAGATTAAGAAGAGGTGACAAGAATATACAGAAGAACTATACAAAAAAGATCTTAATGACCCAGATAACCATGATGGTGTGATCCCTCACCTAGAGCCAGACATCTTGGAGTGAGAAGTCGAGCTGGCCTTAGGAAGTATCACTACGAACAAAGCTAGTGAAGGTGATGGAATTCCAGCTGAGCTATTTCAAGTCCTAAAAGATGATGCTGTTAAAGTGCTACACTCAATGTGTCAGCAAATTTGGAAAACTCAGCAGTGGTCACAGGACTGGAAAAGGTCAGTTTTCATTCCAATCCCAAAGAAGGGAAATGCCAAAGAATGTTCAAACTACTGCAAAATTACATTCACTTCACATGCTAGCAAAGTAATGATCAATAGTCTCCAAGTCAGGCTTCAACAGTACGTGAACCATGAACATCATGTTCTAGCTGGATTTAGAAAAGGCAAAGGAACCAGAGATCAAATTGCCAACATCTGTTGGATCATAGAAAAAGCAAGAGAATTTCAGAAAAAACATCTACTTCTGCTTCATTAACTATGCCAAAGACTTTGACTGTGTGGACCACAACAAACTATGGAAAATTCTTAAGGAGATGGGAATACGAGACCACCTTATCTGCCTCCTGAGAAATCTGTATGCAGGTCAAGAAGCAACAGTTAGACCAGACATAGAACAAGAGACTGGTTCCAAATTGGGAAAGGAGAACATGAAGGCTGTTTACTGTCACCCTGCTTATTTAACTTCTATGCAGAGTACATCATGCGAAACGCCAGAATGGATGAAGCACAAACTGGAATCAAGTTGCCAGGAGAAATATCAATAACCTCAGATGTGCAGATGACATCACCCTCATGGCAGAAAATGAAAAGGAACTAAAGAACCTCTTGATGAAAGTGAAAGAAGAGAGCAAAATAGCTGGTTTAAAAGCTCAACATTCAAAAATCAAAGATCCTGGCATCCAGTCCCATCACTTCATGACAAATAGATGGAGAAAAAATGGAAACAGTGAGAGACTTTATTTTCTTGGGTTCCAAAGTCACTGCAGATGGTGACTGCAGCCACAAAATGAAAAGACAGTTGTTCCTTGGAAGAAAAGCTATGACAAACCTAGACAGCATATTAAAAAGCAGAGACATTATTTTGCTGACAAAGGTCTGTATAGTTAAAGCTATGGTTTTTCCATTAGTCATGTATATAGATGTGAGAGTTGGCTGAATGCTGAAGAATTGAAGCTTTTGAACTGCAGTGTTGGAGAAATCTCTTGAGAGTCCTTTGGACTACAAGGAGATCAAAGCAGTCAATTCTAAAGGAAATCAGTCCTAAATATTCATTGGAAGGACTGATGCTGAAGCTGAAGCTCCGATACTTTGGCCACCTGATATGAAAAGCCGACGCATTAGAAAAGACCCTGATGCTGGGAAAGATTGAAGGCAGGAGGAGAAGGGGATGACAGAGGATGAGATGGTTGAAAGGCATCACTGACTCAATGGATTATGAGTTTGAGCAAGCTCCAGGAGATGGTAAAGGATGGGGAAGCTTGGCGTGATGCAGTCCACAGGGTCACAAAGAGTCGGACATGACTGAGCAACTTAAGAACAAGTGGGATGTGAGGATGTGAAAATACCTGAAATCTAAAACCTTGGCTGCACCAGCTACTTTTTGGTTCTTTTGGCTGTGCTGGGTCTCCATTGCTACATGTGGGCTTTCTCTATTGTGGTGCTCAGGCTTCTCGTGGTGGTGGCTTCTCTTCTTGCAGAGCATGGGTTCTAGGGGCCACGGTTCAGTAGTTGCAGTCCTTGGGGGCTCTGGAGCACAGGTTCAGTAATTGTGGCACACAGGCTTAGCCGCCCTGAAGCATGTGGAATCTTCCCTGGTCCAGGGATCAAACCTGTGTTTCCTTCATTAACAGGTGGATTCTTTACCACTGGACCACCAGGGAAGTCCTAGCTAGTTATTTTTAACATGGCATTTCTTACCAGATAGATAGCAATAGGATCAATAAAACTTCCAGAGATCTTCTTTCCACATTTTTTTTACTTCCTTTTTATTTTGACCAAAGAAGAAACATTTTCAGAAACCTCTAGTCTAACTTAAAAAACAAACAAACAAAAACTTTCCTGAATGATCCACTGAGATCCAGCCAGGGAAGCAAGAAGGATGCTGAACTGGTTCTGAACAGGGCTGTGGGGAAGAAATGGGTTGGAGAAAATAACCAGGCATCACTTTAAGAACCTCAGAATTTTGCATTTTTTTAAGTTAGAGAATAATTGGCCCCAAAGAAAAATAGATTTAAAAGTCACAATAAAAGATTTCAAAATGAGAGACATACTATTGTACTATCATTAACAAATCAAATTTGACTGAACAAAGAGTGTGAAAGTGGATCTCCAAAAGGCATGACGTCAACAGTCATATATTCATATATTCAGTCAGTGCATTTATGTTCAAAATTTTCTCTGTACCAGGCACTGTGCATCTTTTAGGATGCAGAGCAAGACAAAAGGCCCTGCCTCCAAATAGGGGAGGCAAATATGCAGAGTAACAACTGCAATTCACTGTGGTATATTAGAAACTTCAAGAATGATGGCCCACAAAAGGGACATCTATAGTGCTTAGAAGTAAGTGCTGGGGAGAAAAATAGGAGAGGGGGGAAATCACTTGGAGGAGGTAATGCCTGAATTGAGTCTAAAAGGGGAGAAAAGTAGGGTAGGAAATTCATGGCCAAGAGACAGCAGGATCAATCCCTCAGAGAGGAAAGACCTAAGGTAGGTGCAGCCACCACCATGCTGGCCAGAGGAAAAGCTACAGGTCAGACCTCAGCGACAATAAATCCTTGCATGTACCTTCATCATTCCAGGAATTCTGAAGCCATTCTTTCATTTAAGTTATTTGTTATTTATACCCTGTCTTGTTTTAAAAGCAATCTAACAAGGTTATATAAAAGTGAGTTGGAAATAAAAGTTTAGGTCTACACAGAGAATAAATTGCTATGGAACAAGATCCCTTTCGGGTGCAACTGTTCAGTGGGGACAGGTTGCTCACAACCCCTTAAAACAACTGTCTGCCCACACCAAAAAAAAAAAAAAAAAACATTGAGATTAAGTGCCCTGAAGCTTCTAGCTGGCAACTGGAGATCTTTTAGAAGGGCTATGGCTCTGAGGAATTCAAATTTCCCCCACATTGGATTTAATAGCCAATTTTTCTCTTTGAGACCCAAGAAAAGTCCTTTGGTGCAAATCTATCCCACTAAGGAATGCAGGCAGAAAGGAAGAACTGACTTCCTTTCCAAGGCTTGGGGCCTCCAGGTCCTAAGCAAAACAATTTGGGGAGCTAACTCACAGCCTACTCACTTCACAGCTCTGAGAGATGATAACAGAACAGAGCCTTCCAGCTGCGGGTATCCCTGCTGTTGATCCCTATGTGTGCTCTCTTTCTCGCTCATCTAGATTCCAGTGTGTCCTACTTAGAGAGAAGATCAGCCCGAAGAACATGCACAGACTACTCCTGCCCCAGAGAGGAACAGATTAGTTGAAGCAGTCAACCCAGGCTCCTAGGAACTCACAGATAATAAGCCATGTACAACATTTAACTTAGGAAAGATCATGGAGCGGAAGGAGACTCCCCCTCACATACCTACTTAATGGAGGGAAAGAAAAACTATATGTAATAACCAGTGGGTGGTGTGAGAAATGTCTACTACCAAGAGAAAGAGAAGAAAACAGGAAACAGGAAACAAAAACCCATTTGCTTTCCCAATTTGCAGTTCCCCTTCATTGCACCTAATTTGAAAAATGCATAGAATTTTTTAAGCTCAATGACTAGTCATCTATCGCTCGGTTCCAGAGACTGTTTTGTTTAAAAAAAGAGAGAAAGAGAGAACGAGATCATTCTAGTTGCTACCTGTACTGAGCAACACTTCGGTTTTCTCATTTACTTTTAATGATTGTGAATTCACCTCCAAGACATATAAGTTTTCCCTGCATTGTGCATTGTGTATGCCGTTGCGGTGCTACCCTCAGCCTTCAAAGATCAGAGGAATGACACAGCTACTTCAATAGAAACTGGTCTCTATTGTCTGTTTTTGCTTCCTTTTCTCTCCCTTTAATGTTTTCCTTTTTGCTTTCTTTCCTTCTTCTTAATCTCTGACTTCTTTCTTTTTCTGGGAGGAACGAAATGTATCTCTCGACTTGCCAGGAGTACACAGACCATTAAAGTTAAAAGAGGCTCTAGAAATCTTCCAGGAACCCATCATTTCATATTGAGGAAATTGAGGCTGAGAAATCACAGCCTGAGTCACAGTCGTTGACTGAAGAGTCAGCTCTAGGCTAGGATTCCAGGTCGCTTAACTCTCATGTTAAGAGTCTTTCTCCCACTGCACTGCTGTGCAGTTTCAGGGCAAGTCAGTTTGGGACATGATATAATTAACAATTTCTTAAGCCCTAGGTCTAGAAGGGCATAAATCATAACGATGACAATAAATAATAAAGTCCAAATCAAAACCTACCTCTAGTTCTATAAGGTAAACTGTACTATCAAAATAGTTCTGTTTCAAATGTTGACTTGGTTTAAACAACAAAACAAAACAAAATGAAATCTCCTAAACCTAATTAAATACAAATATGTTTTGCTCAGTCACAAAAGAAACCCATACATGTCTCCCAAAATAGTCATTCACTTAAGTTCAGTCAAGTATGGAGACTGAATGAGAGGAGAAACTTAACAGTTGACTGCAGTGGGCAATGCCTCTAGCCTATCACTAAAGGGAAAGGGGATGGGCCCTCTATAACCAATTGTGCATTCAGGGCCTGGTTATCGAGTTGGCAGATTATTCAGGATCTTTGTTTTTCCCATTACTCTCTGCCAACATGATTTTCAGATCTTTATTCTATTTCCTTGTACCTACACTAGAAAGGAGGAAAGAAACAAAACACTGAAACTAATCTGGTTATCAGTTGGGTTTATAACAATGACAAAAGAGGACAAGATTGAAAGTCAAAATTAAAGTCCAACACATATTCTAGACCATTATAGCCAACTCCTCGACATTAATCCCTAAACCTGCATTTTGGCTTATGTCCAGTTTCTCTGTTTCCCTTTGAATGTGCAAATAACATAAACGGGTGTTTAAAAATAAGTGAATTTTTAAAAGTAGTTAAGATGTATTCAAAGAAATTCTTTCTTAATTATCTGAATGGCTTGAACTGTAACACAAGTAAGGAATTGCTTTTATTAAATGCGAAATCTCTTTTTAAAGCAACCTCAATGAGCTGCTCTCAGTGAGCTGTGTCGTTGCCAGCAAAACAAAGTGGTTATTTGGGCAAATGTCCACATAATTCAGATCAAGGAAATATGCCATTGTCACAACTCCATTAACCTGAGGTTCTGAACAACTTAGCTCATTAGGAGACTTGGGGCAGGGAGTGGGCCAGAGACGATCCAGCTCACTCAAGCTAGTATTGAAGAGCAGCATATGGACAAGCCCTTGTTTGTTGAATTCAGTTGGCTGTTTAACAATCATTAAATGACTAGCAACTTCATTAACTGTTAAAAATAGCAACTGGTTGTTTGCAAGAGTCTACCATCCTTGCTATCGTGTTTAGGGTATCTTTCATAGTCAAGTGTGCAAAACTGAATAGAGAGTTTTAACTGCTTAGAGACAAAAATAACACTGGGCCGTCAGGGTGCTGCTCTTCATCTTCTTAACCATTAATTCAGATGGCTGTGTATTTGTTCAGATCCATCATGTGGAAATTGTCTTTTTATCCTACTAAGAAAGTTAAACTGACTGCACCAGCATTGACTCATAAAGGAAAAAAACATTGTTTAAGGTTGTCTACAGTGAAACGTAGATTTAAGACAGTTATGCAGATAGATACAGAGATCCCAAGCTTGGAGGTTGGGCGTGCGTGAGGGGAGGGGGCCCAAACCATTGCGTGGATCTGTGCCTCAGTAAATCACACAGCTCTCCACTTCCCTGTTCATCTCCACGGGCTCAGCCTCAGTGTCCCTTGAAGGCAGCATTTTCAGGGAACAAACAACTTAGACTGAGGAAATTAACCTTCCCCAAGCAACAGCGGTAAATAGATAAGTAAGCTGGGAGACATAATATATGTACGCTGAGTATTAGAAGCTGAGTAAGAAACACCAAGTCAATTGTTTTTGAAGACAATTAGACAATACTCAGAGGCAAACCAGGAAACAAAATCTCTTTTATTTTCTCATTACTGTATTGCAAATGTAAAAGACTGCCTGTGTGTGAAGCTAGCAGTTAGAATATTTTCAGAACAATAATCTCATCCTCCAAGAGCTAACTGCTGTATTTACAGATGGATTTTTTAAATGAACAGTAAGAGGCCATGCCTGCCATCCTGGCCCCACAGACAGGTGAGTGAGGGCCACAGGCAGCCAGTGCTGTGGCCCCTTCATGCCGTTTCATTCCACCTGGAACTAATGAGGTTTTAGGAACTAGGGAGGGTCTGGTGGATGTAGGGTACGTATTGGTCCTTGAAGCCCTACGTTTTGCCCAGCATTCTTTAGGTCACAAAGAACTTTCATACCCTCACCTCATATGCAGCTTGCGACCATGACTATGAGGTGAGGCAAGTAAAGCCTGGAAGACAGTCTGTATTTGACAGATAAGGCAACAGAAGTTCAGAGAGGTCCTCAAGCTAATAATATTAATAACTTCCTTACCTGGAGGTAGGGCTCATGGCTCCCACCAGACCTCTGGTGCTTTCCATTTTCTGGAGGAAGGCCAGCATTGGGTTTAGGGTGCTCACCAGGAGTCGGGGTGCCACTTTAGTCCTACTTTTGATCTTTCAGAACATGCCTTCCCTCTCTGACCCTGAGATCGATTACCTATAAAATAAGTCAACAATTGTGCCAAAATGACTAATTCACGACAACTTTCCCACCACAGAACGAACATCCAGGCTTGGACAGGGAACCACGATGCTTCAGTTGGGTCCGACTCTTTGCAACCCCATGGACTGTAGCCTGCCAATCTCCTCTGTCCGTGGGATTCTCCAGGGAAGAATACTGGAGTGGGTTGCCATGAAGCAAAATGAGGGAATCACAGAGGAAGGTCTCAAGTTAGATGGTAAAAACAACAACCAGGGGTCTTGAAGGAAAAGATCTTAGGTCCCTATTAGATAGTTTTCAGGGAAAACATAAGACACACACACTCCCCTTCATTAAAGAGATCTCAGACAATTCAATCACCTAAAGCACTTTCAGGCTTTAAACTTCACCCGGGAGCAATCCTCAGCAAGGATTACAATCTGTGCAGACTGAAGATGACAATTAAAACATTAATTTTCTTAAAAAACCACAAATAGCACTTTGGGTCTTTATGGTGAGTTGTAAGGTGTGACAAAGGGCTCATCTTTCTTATCTCTCCCTTGACAACCTAGAAATATCTGTCACTCTCCTCATGTGGTTGCAACAGTGATACAATAAGAAACAAGGGAGGAGATGAATCTCTCCCCAGACTCTCGTCTAGGGAAGCCAAAGGAGGTTGAATGAAAAAGAATGGAAGATAACTGGAGCAGTGTGAGTCTAGTGCTATCGATTCTGCATCTGTCTCAAAACATTACTCACTGGAATGGCAGCAGCCCTCAGGAAGGGAACGGAGGCTTCCTTCCGCTAGGGAGGGCTCCGCACTGGAGTGCCTAAGGCATGCTGGGAGCAGGAATAGCGTGCAGGGGAGGATCCATCAGGGGCTCCAGCCTTGGCCTGCTGCCAGGTTCCAGTAATTTTCTACGTAAGTGTCAATAGTTTTTAATTAGCACGTGGGAGTTTTTTTTAAAGGTGCAAAGTGCTGGGTGGGTGGTTCAAACAAATATCAGTTTAGTACAGCCAGTAAGCAAGTGAAAGCGGAAGTAGAAACAGTTGATGCGGTGATCATCGCAGATAATATACGGCAGTAATAAAAACCTGGAGTTGAAAGGGAGCTAACGGTTCCTAGCACAGTTTTCCCCCACGTATAGGACTCATACCACTGTTAGTATCTTAGGATTTTAGATGGGCCAGAAAATGCTGTAGGGGACACAAGGACAAGTTATTAAATATCATTAAATTACATTGTGAGAAAACTACTCCTGCTTCAGTTCTCTTTATCCCTTCTGAGTACCTCAGAAACAAAGTCTCAGTTGGGTGCTATTATGTCTCTAACACTCACCAAGCTTTTTTTTTTTTAAAGGGGGTATTATTTATTTATTTGGCTACACTGGGTCGTAGTTGCAGCATGCAGGGTCTTTGATCTTCATTGCATCATGCAGGGTGTTTTTTAGTTGCATCATGTGGGATCTTTTTGTTGTGACATGCAAACTCCTAGCTAGTTCCCTGACCAGGGATCAAATGCGGGCCCCCTGCATTGGGTGTGCAGAGTCCTAGCCACTGGACCACCAGGTAAGCCCTACCACACTCCCTTTTTAATAAAAAGTGAGCAAGATTCAGGTGTAGAAACTTTGATTTGGTCAAAGCATCTAGGCAGAAATCAATCTCATTGCTTGGTTTTCATTTTATCTATTCTTTCAAATATTTTCCATATACTTTACTACAAAGATATAAAGTTTCTTTTTTAAGCATAAGTTTATTAAAGTAAAAAATTAGCCCATTAAAAATATATTAAGGGAGAAGCGGCTGCAACGCCGAGCGGAGGAGGCAGGAACCCGAAGGCAAGCAGGAGCTGGGTGGGGACNTTTCCTCTTTAGGCAGACAACCAACAGTCAACTGAGGCACTGGGTGCATCACAGGTGGTGACAGAATTAGTCACTTTGCCTCATTTTCTTTTCCTTTGCCATCAGTCTCTTAGATCACTGAGAGATAAGAAGTGAGCTCAAGCCAGGATATCTCTCAGATGGAAAAACAGACACACCATTATCTCACACACCCTGGCCCATTCTCCAAAACCCCTGCTGTCCTGAATGTGCCACCGTAGGAAGTAGTGGCTGCAAAGAATGGTGTAAGTACAGCATCGTGAGACTCTGGAGAGCTAACTGCCACCATCTTTCTACGTGGCAGCCCAGTGTGGCCAGAATACAAAGTGGAACGCGAAAGTCCAGCCTCACGCTGCCTGCCATGCATCACATCCATACACAATTGCATCTTGATGGATGCAGCAAACACAACTTTATATATCTGCCACGGCCCCAGTGACCTTTCAGATCCCTGAGTTAAAGGATCCATTATTCATCTTTATGTACAGCTTCCTATGACAGGTCTGCATGATAAAGCCCAGAGATACTTTGATGAAGTAAATAATTTAGCCCCATCCATAATCACCTGCCATTCTCAAATCCTAAAGCCTTTCCAGGGGTTACTTTACCAAACCAATGAGTCCCTTATTGATGATGCCAGGGAAGCATAAACTTTATGCAGAAGCTTAAGTGCATCCAAGAGCATATGAGTCTTAGAGAAGAATATGGATGAGAGGCATGTTCTTATACAAGGACTTGCAAACATAAGCCTAGCACACACATCCATTTCTTAAATAATAGATACTGTTTTCTGGGCACCTACTATGTGCCATGTGTTGTACTTGGAGCTTTTACACGTTATTTTGTTTAATCTTCCAAATAGCCTTGCAAACTGACTGTTAGTATCTCCATTATACAGAGAGTCAGAAGTCAGTTAAGTATCTTACAAATGCCAGCCCCCTGGCAAGTAGCAAGATTTTTAAAATTTTCCCTGGAACAAGAACAGATGTGAAAGGAATGAATGGGTGCATGGCAGAATGGGAACGAGACTTGGTCTGACTCCATTCATGTGCATAGGCTTCATGGGGCTTTCAGTGTGTCTTCTGCTGTCCTGTCCTGAATTCAAATGATTACTTCCCAGAGATATAAAAAAGGCCAGAAAATTCCTGAGAGCAACCAGTATTGGCCAGCTGGTTTGTGAAGAGAGCAACAAAGTAACTGCCGGATAGTCCAGCCTGATGGGAAAGGACCAGTCTATCTGCAACCAGTTTCTACTACTTGGACTTGTATCTTCCTGTGGCTTTGGAATCCTCCCAAATCATTGATTGGAAGAGCTTGACAAGCCCATGGATTTCCTGTTCCAATATACTCATTATAACTGAGTCTAATGAATATAAATGGACAGAACTTGAAGGGTAATACAGACAAAGAAGAGCAACGATGTCAAGATGGTGGTGTTTTGAGTACAGTTTCTCCTTTTACAATTTAAAAAAGATTCATCATTAAAAAAATAATGGGCATGCAGTCATATTGTTTGATGGTGTCAAGGAGATAAAGACTAAGAAAAGACCACTGGGTTTTGTAGTTGGGGATAAATTGTGTTGAAGGCCTTCAGAGAACAATGGGAAGAATTAGAAAACAGGTTCTCTCCTCAGTTTTGACACTGACCAGCCTGGCAACCTATGCAAGTCACTTGATAACACTGTGAGCTTTCTGAGCTTCGGTGCTGATAAAATGGCAGTCACAACGCCTATCCTACTGCTCAGGCCTTATATTAAGGGTCTGTTATGGACTGAATTTTACTCCCCCAGAAGGTATAGGTTGCAGCCCTAATAGGAATTAATGGAACAGGGCCTGTAGAGTGAGTACCATACAGATAATGAAGATGGGGTCAAACTGGTCCTGACTTGAAGATGTTTGCTGTCTTGCCAGGGAAACAAGACATTTTTGTGACAAAAGCAAAGTGTGACACTCTCTTAAGAGGTAAAAAACTTCATGAGATTTTTAGATTGGAAGGCATTATTGCTAGATGAAGATGCAACCAGGAAAGACTTCCCAGGGGAGGTGATGGAGGACNGTAAGTACAGCATCGTGAGACTCTGGAGAGCTAACTGCCACCATCTTTCTACGTGGCAGCCCAGTGTGGCCAGAATACAAAGTGGAACGCGAAAGTCCAGCCTCACGCTGCCTGCCATGCATCACATCCATACACAATTGCATCTTGATGGATGCAGCAAACACAACTTTATATATCTGCCACGGCCCCAGTGACCTTTCAGATCCCTGAGTTAAAGGATCCATTATTCATCTTTATGTACAGCTTCCTATGACAGGTCTGCATGATAAAGCCCAGAGATACTTTGATGAAGTAAATAATTTAGCCCCATCCATAATCACCTGCCATTCTCAAATCCTAAAGCCTTTCCAGGGGTTACTTTACCAAACCAATGAGTCCCTTATTGATGATGCCAGGGAAGCATAAACTTTATGCAGAAGCTTAAGTGCATCCAAGAGCCTATGAGTCTTAGAGAAGAATATGGATGAGAGGCATGTTCTTATACAAGGATCTGCAAACATAAGCCTAGCACACACATCCATTTCTTAAATAATAGATACTGTTTTCTGAGCACCTACTATGTGCCATGTGTTGTACTTGGAACTTTTACACGTTATTTTGTTTAATCTTCCAAATAGCCTTGCAAACTGACTGTTAGTATCTCCATTATACAGAGAGTCAGAAGTCAGTTAAGTATCTCACAAATGTCAGCCCCCTGGCAAGTAGCAAGATTTTTAAAATTTTCCCTGGAACAAGAACGGATGTGAAAGGAATGAATGGATGCATGGCAGAATGGGAACGAGACTTGGTCTGACTCCATCCATGTTCATAGGCTTCATGGGGCTTTCAGTGTGTCTTCTGCTGCCCTGTCCTGAATTCAAATGATTACTTCCCAGAGATATACAAAAGGCGAGAAAATTCCTGAGAGCAACCAGTATTGGCCAGCTGATTTGTGAAGAGAGCAACAAAGTAACTGCCGGATAGTCCAGCCTGATGGGAAAGGACCAATCTATCTGCAACCAGTTTCTACTACTTGGACTTGTATCTTCCTGTGGCTTTGGAATCCTCCCAAGTCATTGATTGGAAGAGCTTGACAAGCCCATGGATTTCCTGTTCCAATATACTCATTATAACTGAGTCTAATGAATATAAATGGACAAAACTTGAAGGGTAATACAGACAAAGAAGAGCAATGATGTCAAGATGGTGGTGTTTTGAGTACAGTTTCTCCTTTTACAATTTAAAAAAGATTCATCATTAAAAAAATAATGGGCATGCAGTCATATTGTTTGATGGTGTCAAGGAGATAAAGACTAAGAAAAGACCACTGGGTTTTGTAGTTGGGGATAAATTGTGTTGAAGGGCTTCAGAGAACAATGGGAAGAGTTAGAAAACAGGTTCTCTCCTCAGTTTTGACAATGACCAGCCTGGCAACCTATGCAAGTCACTTGATAACACTGTGAGCTTTCTGAGCTTCAGTGCTGATAAAATGGCAGTCACAACGCCTATCCTGCTGCTCAGGCCTTATATTAAGGGTCTGTTATGGACTGAGTTTTACTCCCCCAGAAGGTATAGGTTGCAGCCCTAATAGGAATTAATGGAACAGGGCCTGTAGGGTGAGTACCATACAGATAATGAAGATGGGGTCAAACTGGTCCTAACTTGAAGATGTTTGCTGTCTTGCCAGGGAAACAAGACATTTTTGTGACAAAAGCAAAGTGTGACACTCTCTTAAGAGGTAAAAAACTTCATGAGATTTTTAGATTGGAAGGCATTATTGCTAGATGAAGATGCAACCAGGAAAGACTTCCCAGGGGAGGTGATGGAGGACAGACAAGCATCCCCGTAAATGCGGCTGATTCTGAGCACAGCACGTTCATGCCTTCCTCCAGCCAGCACGTGCTGAGCACCGACTACGTTTCCACACTGCCAGATGTCAAAGGAGATACGAAGATGTCTCTTCTGGGGGCCCCCACCCTCTGATGGTGNCATTATTGCTAGATGAAGATGCAACCAGGAAAGACTTCCCAGGGGAGGTGATGGAGGACAGACAAGCATCCCCGTAAATGCGGCTGATTCTGAGCACAGCACGTTCATGCCTTCCTCCAGCCAGCACGTGCTGAGCACCGACTACGTTTCCACACTGCCAGATGTCAAAGGAGATACGAAGATGTCTCTTCTGGGGGCCCCCACCCTCTGATGGTGTGCTCCTTCTTATGTTTAGGTGAAGGTGCCATCATCCCTTTCAGTCTGGCCAGCAAGCTTCAAAAAAGGGCACAGCAGAGATGTCACAAGCTAGAATCTCTGGCACTGAAGACAGAGGTGTAAGAAGAACTAAGGAGTAAATGGAGGAGGAGGAAAGCAGCCTAAGGAAATAAACCTATCAAGGACTCAAGGTTGAATACACATTCTTGTTACATCACAAATGGGAGGAAAGGTCTCCCTCAAGACAGTGTATTGAATTCATTACTTAGATTTAAAAAAAAAAAAGGCATAAAAACCAACCTCCTAGAACTTGCAGAGCTATGGTTTATGTCTCCTCAAAAACTGGGAGGCCCTGTTTAATGCTCCATTGTAATTTGACAACCTGTTACCTAGACCAGTGCTGAATTCTACAGCACACATTTGTAAGCCACACCTGCCCTGCCAGCCCTGAGCCCTCATCTAAACTACCTGAGCATGTTCTCTCTGCAGAATCCTTTAATCCATAATTGTGTGGCAAATAGCTGCTACCCTGCCAGTCTCATAAACAGCTGCCTGGGAAACCTCCTTCTATAACTCATACCAAGAACTAATAGAACCTTAGTGAACTGAAATTCTATTAAGTCTGTGGCTGTCATGGCTGAAAGAAACTTAAGGAGAGGAAGAAAGGATAAGTTAATGCCACTGTAACATCTTTTAAGCCTCTCTTCACAAGTCTGAGCTGAATCTCCCCTCCCAGTGGTGCGAGGGAGGAACAGACATGCAACTGACCTCCTCGGGAGAGGGAACAAGGTTTTGGGCTATGGAAAAAGAAAATGAAACAACATGGAACACTTCAGTATTTGTCCAGCATGGCTCTGAACACCCTCGACAGGTGAACTGAGCAGTAAAAGAGGTGAGTGTGCTACTATTACCTCATTTTAGGGAAGAGGCACTGGGGCTTAGTAAGGCTAAGTAATTTGCTCATGTCACACTGTACTTAATGTAAGTGCTGGAGCTGTGGTTCAGTAGTGCTGTTCCCGGGCCCTTGGGAAGATAGATCACACCCGTTCTCCAACCCTGCACCTCACCTTTGCTCAGGGGTTAAGAGTCAGACATACCTTAGCCCCAATCCTGGGTCTGCTTTATTAACTGTATGAAATTGAACAGGTTATTTAACTTCCCTGAACCTCAGTTTCCTCCTCTGTGAAATGGGACTGATACCTATGTCATAGGACTGGTGTGAGAATTACATGCAACCACGTGCACATAACAGAGCCTGGCAACTAGTAAGCTGTCAATGCAGGGAAATATTAGTGGCAGTGGTTAGTGGTGGTGGTTATGTCCCGGAATCACAGAATTTCAAGTCTTAGAGACCCTCTGATCCAACCTGGAATGAATGAAAAGGTAATACATGAGCAGATCCAGCTGTACTATAACACACTTCCTGGCATGTCGCAGGCTATAAGCAGAGAACCATAAAAATCCAGAGTACTTTGTAAACTGTGTCTGGAACCAGAGATATTTTTGGCACGCAGTTCTTTGTCACAATAATTAGGTGACTTTGGATAAGTAACTTGGGCTTCTTTAGCCTTTATTTTCTTCTCTATCAAATGTGGATGATAATAGCCAATCTGCAGTTCCATTAGGATGTCAAACTTTGTACATTATTTAACATATGTTAGTACCTACATTTCTTTATAAAGTCACCACTAAACCCCATTTAAGTGTGTACTTTTAAAAAAGAAGTGCATAGCAAAAACTTTCTGACCTCCAGAACATGTTCAAAAGCTTCTCTCCCTCCCAAGGCTAGGGCCTTTGGTATCAGTCACATGAATTGGTNATTTCTTTATAAAGTCACCACTAAACCCCATTTAAGTGTGTACTTTTAAAAAAGAAGTGCATAGCAAAAACTTTCTGACCTCCAGAACATGTTCAAAAGCTTCTCTCCCTCCCAAGGCTAGGGCCTTTGGTATCAGTCACATGAATTGGTCACCCCATCCAATATCTCAAACTGGTAGTCAGGGTTGCATCCTGCCCCCAAAGTCTTGCTTATCCCACAGTCTTTTGTGTCATTTTAATTTGTTTTTGTTTACATCACTTGCCAACACTTAAAAGCAGAGTCTTCAATTATGGCTCCAGATGCCCATAGGGCAAGAGTCTACCTAAGCCTGATCTCTTTAATTGAAGTCAGCTTGTCCTATTTGATCTGGCTGAGCTTTTCTCATTCTTTCATTGCATAATCACCCACACCTGTAGGTATTTAAATTTGTGACCCCATTGGATTCCATTAAAATTTTCTATGTTACTACAAATCTTCCTAATTTATTTAAAAAGGAGGAGGTAGGGGCTGTTCATTCAAGTCTTTGAGTGACCCCAGTACTCTTGGTCTGCCATCCATCTAAACAGATCTCTTTGTGGGGACCACGGAGGTGAGGGAGGCACCCAGATGCTGCACAGGCCCCCTCCTGGGCTGGCCGTGCTCTGAGAGAGGAGAGGTTTGCTCTTGGAAGCTTTCTGCTGTTAGACTGTGGAGAGCTCTCTCTTGTGGGATTCAGAGAGGAGGCCGTGCCGACTCGAATGGAATCAACAGCTTTAATGAATAATATTAAGGTGGCAGTGTCATCATTAATTCATGAAAAAAGGATGTAATTAAAGACTGAAGGAACAGGGTGTGGGAGTGGGTTAGTCCTGTGCCTCCCTCCCACCTCCTACCCATGCCCCTCTCCCAACTTCTGTTTCCTGACACAATCCTGGAAGACCATCCAATGACGGAACCTCTGAGGCACCCACACACATTTCTTTCTCCCGGGATTATGCTGAAACCGCCTGAGGAGTCCACAAAAGTTTAGTTGTCAGCCTGATCTTAAATCATGATAAAAAATTTGAAAGAAGGCAAACAGCTTTAACCACACCGTACAGAAGAATAGAGAGATCACAGATTGGGAAGTACAGGAAGTGGATTAACACTGCACAGCCAACGATATGTGTGTATCTGGACAGACCCTACTTCTTTAGGGATGTAAGCAGCAGTGAAAACTGTTACTTATTTCTTCAACGAACACATATTGTGAGTTTGTTGTGATTATTGTAGACTCTTTGAAAATATAAATAATTCTTAACACATGGCCCAGGCCCACTAGTGAAGGAAACATGACAAATACACATGAAGTGTTAAGTAACAGATTCCTTCATTTGCAAACAGGCAAAGTAGGGCCATTTGCAGACANATAAATCATAGGTCACACAGCATGAATCTGGTGAGGGGACGGGCTGTGAGATGAATACACAATGTGACTGCAAGACAGTATCTTTTCTAGGGATCTTTTATGCTCCTCTTAGTAATAAGGCCAGATCATGCATTCTGCCACTACTCTGTCCAGCCAACCACTCTGTCCCTGCAGAGTGAACTATGAGGCCAGAAAAAGTAAAGCCTTTTAAGTGGAGCATCAGAAGAAAAAGAGCATTTTGAAGTCATCTGCCCAATCTCAGTTAACCTACTGTGGAAGCCTATCTTGAAGATTTTGAGCATCATCTTGCTAGCATGTGAAATGAGCACAATTGTACTGTAGTTTGAACATTCTTTAACATTACCTTTCTTTGGGATTGGAATGAAAACTGACCTTATTTTACTGACTTGAACAGAGAGGCCCAGGGAGCTTAAATGTGTTTCTCAGGACTTCACTCGTTCATTCATACTAAGCATCTAATAAGTGTCTTGTATTGTACAAGGCCATGAAGGCATAGGGCTGAGCTAAACACAGATTAAACAAGAAACAAGTCTCCTAATGGGGAAACGGAGGGGATGTTGGGAACTTGGAGCTAAGGAATTTAACTCAAGCCAGGAGACGCCTTTATAGGGAGTTAAATTTAAGCTGAGCTCTTAAAAGTGAGTTATTTAATTATAGATAGAAAGCAAGAAATGAAACTAGAAACGAAGTGCCCATGGACAGTTCTCTTCAGGCTTTGTGTTAGAAAGATAAGGACTTGTTTCTTCCCAACATCTAGTATTTCTCTGCAGAGAACGAAAGCACATACCAAACCCGCGTGGCACACCAAACTCCACTGTGCAAGAAGCAGGGAGTAAGATTTATTATTCCTCTTATTATCTCCTATTACTGTTTGCTTCCATTTGTCCAGGGCTTTGAATTTTAAAACAGAGAGGAGTTCGGGTGTGACCTGGATTATACAAACACCTGCATGGATGTCACTGCTCTTTTGTCTCTTCAAGAAAAATTACTGCAAGTGTGTGTATTTGAACCCACTTGGCCATTATACCATTTGAGCTTTCCCCTTTTCCATGGCCTATTTTTAGATTCCTTCTCTCGTTTTCTGAGCCCTATTAGAATAAGGTTTTCATTTTAATCACGCACTCTGGGCAGGCCAAATTTAGGCATAATGAAAACAAAAAGTGTTATGCAAAATGAGGCGTTAGAGAAAGCCCAGCCTGGCACGTGCGCTGCATCCCCAATGTGTGCTGGCCAGAACAGTGCACAGGCTTTCCAGCCTGGGACCTGCTGTTCTCCCCCAAAGCAAGGCAGCCCATTAGCCCTCTGCTCCAAGAATATTCTGTTGCATAAGAAATGCGGCTCTGAGCCACTCTGTTCCTAACCCCTTCAGCAGCTCCAGAGCAGATAAAGGGTTTAATAATGCCTGGCCCAGCACAGGGCAGCCCTCATCTTAGGGATCCTGTGCCACAGCTTCTGGCGAAAGAAGTAAGTCTACTCTTGCCCCAGACTGCAGATTTATCCCTAGGGTACTGGTTCTACCTCCTAGCTGCACATGACAGTCACCTGGAGTGCTTCTAAAAATATTGTCTCCCCAGGGAGACACCCCAGACTATGTGAATCAGAATCTCTAAAGGTGGAACATTGGCAGAATTGTTTTCATTTCTGTTTTCTTTAGTATCTCCGTCCTCCACTCCACCCCTGTGATTCTAAAGTCCAGATTTGGTGAAGAACCTTTATCCCAAAGGAAGTGAGAAAGGGAAGGGACATCTTGTCACTCAAAATGTTCCCGCCCTCTCTAGCCCCTATCAGCATCGCCCGGGAATCTGTTAAAAACGCAGAATCTCAGCTCCCAGCTGACTTACTGCATCAGAATCTGCATTTTAACAAGATTTCCCAGGACTCTAAGAGATGCATACTCACATTACAAATCCAGAAACATTGCCTTCTTCCCTTGTTGTTGTTTTCATTCAACGCTATGTGTAAAACCACTAGGACTTATAAGTAAGAACCCAGATTCAGCAACCAAATGCTGTTTGGCTCAAAACCATTCTGCTGCTTACTTGACTTTGGATATGTTATACGCCCTCTTTTTGTTTCAGTTTCCTCTTCTGTAAATGAATTACAGCATTTATTTTAGAGAATTACTGAGTGAAGAAAATTAGTTAACACTTTAAAACAGTGCCTGGTTCATTTTAAGTGTTCTCTTGGAGAAGGCAATGGCACCCCACTCCAGTACTCTTGCCTGGAAAATCCCATGAAAGGAGGAGCCTGGTGGGCTGCAGTCCATGGGGTTGCTAAGAGTTGGACATGACTGAGTGACTTCACTTTCACTTTTCACTTTCACGCATCAGAGAAGGAAATGGCAACCCACTCCAGTGTTCTTGCCTAGAGAATCCCAGGGACGGAGGAGCCTGGTGGTCTGCCATCTATGGGGTCGCACAGAGTCAGACACGACTGAAGCGACTTAGCAGCAGCAGCAGCAGCAGCAGAGCATTATCATTTATTACCATGACGGGGATGGCTGGGTGAAGTCCTAGCCTCCTGCCCACCCTGATGTTTTCACAAACCCCTATTGTATACAGAAAAGTTCACTNTATGGGGTCGCACAGAGTCAGACACGACTGAAGCAACTTAACAGCAGCAGAGCATTATCATTTATTACCATGACAGGGACGGCTGGGTGAAGTCCTAGCCTCCTGCCCACCCTGATGTTTTCACAAACCCCTATTGTATACAAAAAAGTTCACTGCCATGCCACACTGATGTTACCACTTGATTGGCAGCACTTATGTCAAGGTGTTAGGAAAGGGTCAGAACAAGTCAATGCAGCATGAGGATTTATGTACCTTTGTTCTTTTTTAATAATTATCATTTTTATTCTAGTATAGCTGATTTACAACACTACATCTTTGTTCTCTTTTGCCAAAAGAACATTNCCACACTGATGTTACCACTTGATTGGCAGCACTTATGTCAAGGTGTTAGGAAAGGGTTAAAACAAGTCAATGCAGCATGAGGATTTATGTACCTTTGTTCTTTTTTAATAATTATCATTTTTATTCTAGTATAGCTGATTTACAACACTACATCTTTGTTCTCTTTTGCCAAAAGAACATTCACTCTGAGAGGTAGACTCTCCACAGTCAGCCAGGCACAGAAAGATGTTACCAGAAGTGACGGCTTGCTCTGTATCATCCACGTCCCTCGTCCATGATGCTAACTCAGTGGGCCACAACGCAATGTGGCTTTCTTGGGGTTGGTGAAGAACAAAAAATTCCTTACTGCAGATAAGGAACAGAAAATTCCAATGCCCACATTCACTTGGCATGAAGATGGAAAACATCTGTCCCTAAGACTGAGATGCCTTGCGTAACAGGCTGTTCACAAGTTCAGTAACACTCCTCTTTTCAAGAGATGGAGTTTAATTCCTCTCTCCTTGAAAGTGAGCAGGAATTAGCAACTCACTTCTTTCTTTTCCTTTTTCTGTTTTAGCAACTCATTTTGAAGGAACAGAATGTGGTGGAAGTGATAGCGTATGACTCTGCCATGTCATGAGCTCAGTCAAGTAGCCCTACTCAGAGGTATGCATACGGAGTGACTGAAGCCAAAAATGAGCCATCATGGAAGCAGATCCCCCAGCCCCAAACTTATGGATAACTGTAGCCTTGACAAACAACCTCAGGAGAGACCCTGAGCCTGAACCATCCAGCTAAGCCATTTCTGGACAACCGACCCCCAAAAAATGTGATATAATAAACAGATCATATGTGGCACCAGGTAGAGACCACCTTATGTTGCTCCACCCAGTGGTGCCAGATCATGAGAGTAATGGAAGGTATTCACCCTGGCCCCACCTTCTGCCCTCTCCCACCCTATTTGGTTTTCATTTTCTCTATTACTGTACCCTTCTCCCTAAGAATCTACCTCCTAGGAAGACTGGGAGGACTAGCAGTAATCTGGATAAGTTTATCTTGCATAGGAGATAAAAGTAAAGAAACTCTGAACTTAGGACCCTGGGGCTTCTCAGTAAGAAACTCTGATCCCTGAATTTCCTCAGTCCTCTTTCCCTGAAAGGGCCAGGACTAGCCCCTACAAATGAGAATGAAAAGGAAGTAATCATCACCCCCAGTCTTGGCCACCAAATCCTGATCAAGTACATCTGGAGGAGTCCTGGGGAGTTAAGTTACTCCAGACCACTCAGGTCTTGACATCATCCCAGCACTAATGGCAAGACCTCTGGAATGCATCTCACGAACTGAACTGTCCTGACCTCCCTCTGTTGTTACCATTCCTCAGACCTTGGGGAACAAAGGAAAATTCAGTCTCCTGCTGCCGGCCAGATTAAGTTCTAGCAAACAAAAATCAATCTTGTCTGAACTGCCCCCGCCCCAAAGATGAGCACAGGCAGGGAATGTGAAGGCTAATGGGTCACTCCAAAGTGACTATCCTCCATGTTCTCCTGACATTCCTCATGGTCTATTAGTAAGCAAAAGAATCTCAGAAAGCTTCTCAGTCCCTATTTGCTAAGCTTATAAACCTTAAATCGCATCTTCTTTACACTGTCTTTTCCCCTAGTGAGCCCAAAGGTTCTTATGCACATTTTCATAGCAATCCAGTAAAGTCACCTCGCAGACCCTGGATGCCTCCTTGATTCAGTCAAGGAAGGAATCAAAGCACAGGAAGGTGAGTGGCTGCAAGGCTCCCCACTGTCCAAGTAGATTTGGAATTCCACCTGAATTCTGAGTTCTGAATTCTGAAAACCACCAGAATTCTGAACCACTACCCAGAATCTGTTGGCAATTTGCAGGACATGCCAAGGGTACTACAGTGCCATAACAGTTAGGCAAAGGGAAGACAAAGGCAGAATCAGCTCTCAGCTAGGGGAGGGCAGAGGAAATGAGAAACCGGCATAGCTGAATCTTAACTGTATTTGCTAGGGGTACCATCCTTGCCTAATGAGTAGTCAAAAGTCATGTGCTGTTGGGTCAAGAACTGGCTCATTTCTTCTTGACTGGTATCCAGCCTGTTCTCTAGGACTTGGGCAATTTGCAAAAACTAGCCTGGAGGAAGTCTCTTTACCTCTCTGATCCTCAGCAATGTTCCTCACTCATAAAATGACAAAGAAATTCCTCCCAGCTCCAAAGTTTTAAGAGTTGACAAATATGAAAATTTTAGAGATATATCAAGGGATATAGGATTATCAGAACAGGTAGCAGAAGACCTTGATTCTAGTCTTGGCCCACTAGCAGTTGTCTGATGTTGAGTGAATCATCTGACTTGGTTTCGCTACCTATATAGGAAGATGGTTAGCTATATTCTCCCTGAGGTTCCTCCCAGTTTGGCATCTATCTCTAAATTCAGTGACTGTATGTTGAAGGAGCTATAGTAGAGAAAGTTTTCTCCAGATGTTGACTCTTCTTTGTTTCATCTCTTCACCTGTCCATCCATTAATTCATCACATATGTACCGAGTGACTATCATATCATGGGACTATCATGGCCACATTCTCTGTTAGTCACTGGTAACAACAATGAGAAAGATGGGCATGGTTCAGTCCATGTGCTAATTACATCTGAGAAGGAGAAGCAGAGAACTAAATATCACAATGTGTGTATGAAGAGCCAGAGGAATAAGGGACCTTGGTACTTCAAGGAATGTGAAGCAGTAGGACTGTACAATGAAGTGCAAGGTAGGGAATGGTGGCAGTTAAAGCTAAAGAGCTGGCAGGAGCCAGATCTGAAGGACCATATACTTCAGCTTAAAGATCATTTTTGTGTAAAGGAATTCTAGTAGAGATCACTGGGTGATTTTAATCAAGATTATAATGGAAATAGGTTTTTATCTTAAAAAGATAATTTTATGTTTAAATTTTTTAAGATCACTATTGTGTACCAGGGATTGACTAGATAAAAATGAGGCCAATGAATGGTTCAGGCAGGAGATGATTTGAACTTGGACTAGGAAGGAGATGAAGAAACATGGAAGCATCTGACAAATAGTTACAAGCTAGAAATCAAAACAACAAAAAAGAGCAGTTAGATGTGGAGTTGGTGGAGCCTGAAAGACAGTGATTAAAAGGAAGATGTTCAGGAGGCTGAGAAATCATTTCTAAGGATGCCTGGTGATCCATGGCTTGCTTCTGTGACTCAGTGAATGCTAAACCAAACAAAATAGGTTTTCCTCACACAGCTGCCCTCCCTGAGGCCCTTTCAGGTGACAGACACCCACCTGCGACTGGCCTGCCCTGTGCCGCCTTACCACATCCTCCCAGAAGCTCTGTCATGGCCCTATAATTTTGCAGGAAGGACAAACACACCACAGTCTACAGTTCTATAGGAAGGACAAACACACCACAGTTCTACCATCTATATGAAGCCTGCTTCTCCATCTAGGGCAGTAGAAATTCAACCATAAACCTCCAAACTCTTGAAGGAAAAGGAAGACAGAGTGGTTGGGATTTTATAAGATCTTTTTTGGGTGTGAAAAATATTAACCAAAAACAGAAACATCCCTAGTTTCTGACATTTGGGGCTTGATTTATCATGGGCTTCAACATATCACCATAACAAATTCTACAATAAGAATCATCCAAACGTTCTGAGTTACTACAGACCGTCTCTCCAGGTGATAAAAAAGGCAATCTTGAGTCTTTACCGGGCTCACTCTCTCTTTCTCTCTCGCTTTCTCTGTCTCTTTATGTGTCAGAGTTTAACATTCACATACTCAGTCAGTCTTATACAAGCCTCATGCAATATTAAAATGTTTACGCAACCCTTTCTGTGCTTGAAGCAGCAGCAAATGTTCCTGGTGTGCAAGGAATGAGGAGAATAATGTTCTCACACTCTTGGGAGAAAACTCAACACCAGCGCAATGCCTGCCTTGCCCCCCATGATTAATCAGTGCAGTAAGTCAGGTCTCGTTCTCCTCGGCTACCTGCCACCTCTTGGGGACCCCAAGCATTGACTGAACACTGAGGAGAGGGCTTTGACTGGTTACTTTGCTGTAAGAAACAGAGAACTGGACTGCCACTCAGAATGCTTTTAACTAAGTTCACAGCTTCAAGTCTACAGGCACATGCTATGCTGATATTAATCAGATGTCAAACTTTAAACCATCTAAGGGGTCATGTTAATGGTGTGCCATTTCAGAAAGGTTTGCCTTCAGCTGCTATTTTCTTACAGAGATTGATTTTGAAATAAATGAACTCAAATCCAAGTGCTAGAGACTAACAGAGAAATTAGTCTCAATCCAGTATCTTTCAACCAATGAATATGAGATATGTGATGGGGGAAATACTGCTAGAAGGAAAACAGGGACTTAGAGACATCAGGTAACAGTCTCAGAATAACATACAGTTCAGAAGCAGATTTTATTTTATAGTTTTTGTCCAGCACAGGAAAATTAAAATATCAGAGCTGAAAAAGTAGGCTTCTAAGATTATTTTATATGTAAAGAGTCAAGATCCAGAGAGGCTAAGGAATTTGTTCAAAATCCCTAATTTGTGATTCACTGTCTAAAGCAAAACACACTGACCTTCTAAGAAGGAACAAGCCAAACATTTCCAATAGAAAACACACTTTCTCCACAGAGTTCGCTGAAATGATGTGATGTTCTCTGATGTATAGGTCTTCTCTCCCTATGAACTGCTATCAAATGATGAGTGCTTTGCAGAATTTATATATTAGAGATGCTTTTAGTTATTATTTCCGGTCTAATTTGTTTAGTGAGCTTTCTTGGCTGAGGGCAGGGTCAGGGACTTAATTGCCAGCCTCAAATTCCATCTCAGATGACTCAATGTCCCTTCTAAGAAGCTAGCTCCACAGAAAGAAGCCTGAGAAAGCTTCCCACCACTGGCTTTGCAAAGAACCCTGGGATGAAGGGTGTATGTGGCTAAACTAACCCGCTCTACCCTTAGTGCCTATTGGAGCTGAGCTTGTAAATTCTGGTGTTCCTCGCAAGACCAGAGAGCTAGATAAGAAGCAGACCAGATGTCTGCTTATAAGATCAGGGAGCAAGAACATCCCTTACCCTCAGTCTTAACTGCATAGAGCCTGAGATCGTTACCAAGCAAGGCTGTACGTGCCTGAGGCTCGTCACAGTTGTTCTGGGTACAGTTTATTTAAAATCAGATTACAGATCTATACTTCTGTGAAGAAGGTGAGTCCACTACTAAGATCATTTCCACCTACAGAAGGAAATATATTATTCATTAGATTAATTCTCAGTGAATAGTGGATCCATCCTACTACTACTGAGTTCTCATGTTAGGAAAATCCCTAGGTACCAGTGCAAAGCTTATCTAGATTATCTGAAGTCTGTTGCTGTAAGCTATGCGTGTATATACCTACTCCTCAGCCTGGTATGGCCCAGATCTGTGAGGCTCTTTCGCGTTCCTCGATTTGATCTCACTTCTCTGTAGCTACAAGTCTCAGAAAATACTCTGGGCTGATGGGAGCATAGAAGCTGTCAGCCTCTGGGTGAAGATTTGAGATTTCCATTAAGTTGATGCCATGATTTGCTGTCTCTCCCAAGGCTCTGCTTTCCAATCTGAGCATCCTTCATCACTTCCTTGGCAAACTGAAGTGGCATGGAGCCACTGGCTGCTGAGAAGTTTAACACTGACTTGGCTCCGATTTGCTGAGACAGAGTGTTTGTGTAGCCTATCACCCCCTCTATTCAATGTGTAGTGGATGTTTTAGTGGGGCTCTTGGCTGTAAATACCTTCAGGAAACCTTTTTTTCAGTCATTTCTTTCAACTCTGTGAACAAATACACACTTTGTCCTTCACAAAGACACTGACAGCAAAAACTTCTCTCTCCTTTCAACTGANAGATCAGAGAGCAAGAACATCCCTTACCCTCAGTCTTACTGCATAGAGCCTGAGATCGTTACCAAGCAAGGCTGTACGTGCCTGAGGCTCGTCACAGTTATTCTGGGTACAGTTTATTTAAAATCAGATTACAGATCTATACTTCTGTGAAGAAGGTGAGTCCACTACTAAGATCATTTCCACCTACAGAAGGAAATATATTATTCATTAGATTAATTCTCAGTGAATAGTGGATCCATCCTACTACTGCTGAGTTCTCATGTTAGGAAAATCCCTAGGTACCAGTGCAAAGCTTATCTAGATTATCTGAAGTCTGTTGCTGTAAGCTATGCGTGTATATACCTACTCCTCAGCCTGGTATGGCCCAGATCTGTGAGGCTCTTTCGCGTTCCTCGATTTGATCTCACTTCTCTGTAGCTACAAGTCTCAGAAAATACTCTGGGCTGATGGGAGCATAGAAGCTGTCAGCCTCTGGGTGAAGATTTGAGATTTCCATTAAGTTGATGCCATGATTTGCTGTCTCTCCCAAGGCTCTGCTTTCCAATCTGAGCATCCTTCATCACTTCCTTGGCAAACTGAAGTGGCATGGAGCCACTGGCTGCTGAGAAGTTTAACACTGACTTGGCTCCGATTTGCTGAGACAGAGTGTTTGTGTAGCCTATCACCCCCTCTATTCAATGTGTAGTGGATGTTTTAGTGGGGCTCTTGGCTGTAAATACCTTCAGGAAACCTTTTTTTCAGTCATTTCTTTCAACTCTGTGAACAAATACACACTTTGTCCTTCACAAAGACACTGACAGCAAAAACTTCTCACTCCTTTCAACTGAATTAGCAACTGCAGGGGGTGGGGGGAAATTCACAGTCTTCAAACAGTAGGGTTGCTGCTAACACAGTCTAAGAGAAAAATCACTAGCCAATTCCCAGGATGTGGTATAAGCTAATATGCCCCATTGACAGCCATTACTTTCCAACCCAGGTCTGGGGCTTTCAACAGGAGTCCTACTGGACTTCTTCAAACAAGGTCTTCTCCAGTCCCAAGTCCAGGGACTGAGACCCTGGCTATTCAAAGTGATCCAATAACTGACAGCATCAGTATCACCTGGAAGCTTGTTATAAACGCAGAGTCCCAGGCCTCAACACTGACTTTCTGAATCAGAATCTGCATTTTAACAAGATCCCCAGAGATCAGTTAGATATAGTAAACTTTGAGAAGCATGCTTCAGATCTCCTTTCCTCTGTGCCCTTAAGGATGACAGCTCCACTATAAGTTTAACCCTAGTCCCTAATCAGCTCCTCTTCTGTTTTGACCATGTGCACTGTGTCCCAACACTGCTGACCTAAGTCAGTTTACATTTTTGACTTCTCATCCCACACTCACTCTGACTTACAGCTTTGGCAGCACACATCTTCCAAACACAATGCCTTCCCAAGGTTCAAGACCTAATGGTTAACCTCGGTTTTTTATAAAAATCATTTAACCTGTCTACGTTGTGGCTTCCCCAGATGCTAAATGGCCCTATATATATGTGTCACTTTCTATGGGATACACATGCCAGGAGGACAAATGGGGTCATTCATATTTAATAGTGCTCATTATTATACCGCAAGTGCAAGATAGTTTGTTTGAGCATCTGTCTGGGTTAATGGCCACTATCTCCTGAAAAAGCTAACCATTTTCATTGCATGCCTAATTCTGAGACTGCTGGAAAAGTTGTGGTTTCACATGGCTTCTCAACTGGGTAATGTTTTATCATTCAGATACCTCAATGTACTTAACAGGCTATTTGAAGAACCTCTAGCAATAGGAAAGGAACCTTGAGTAAGGGTGAATCTTCACTATTACATTGAGAGGTGAGGTCCTTTGTCTGCCTTGTCATCTCCGTGGAAATAGACAAGCAAGGGACTGTTATGTAAGACACCTTGCTCAACATCATGAAAAGACTGGGTTGGAATTCTGGACACTCGAAAGTCAATTCCATAGGACCCTGGACAAATGACAGCAAGGGAGAGGGCAAAGCAAGATTACGGGTCACTTTCTGGCAGGAGGTTTCACAAGGATGAGCATGTCCAAAAGCAGAGACAGAGCTCAATGCATCGTACCTAGGGAATGGAGGTGAAGAGAAAGGGGTGGATCTCTCAACCCAAAATTGGTTGTCTGTGAGGGGTGGAATATATAAAATGCACATGAGAGAGAGGCATGTGCGTTCTAGGACCTAGACAAATGCCCTAGCCTGGTTAAAAGCGCTTTGTAAACTGCAAAAGGCCGTGCAAATATTTGATATATTATTAAAAGTGTTCTAATATACACGCCAAGAATGTGAGATTCCAAAATGCTAGTAAACTTAGATAATGTGTCCAGTAAGGTCACACATCTGGTAAGGTCAAAACCACTGACTTCTCAGCTAATGCTGTCTGGGGACAATGTGAGAAGAATGCTTCTTACTGACTGAGAGTTCTAATTACGTGGTATGTCTATGGTCTATACCCACCCAGTTAGTAAAACAGTGAAAAATTCAGCTGAGTGAGCCAGGTTTTGAGGACTTGACACAATGCCAAATAGTCAGTCTCATCAATTTTCTCAATTCGTTTGATATGTTGTCTTGATAAATGGGTTGACAGAGCTGAAGGCAGAAAAGTCTAGAGTAAGGATCAACTCTAAACAATTAGGGCAACACTAACATGCAGAAACTAGACAGAGTGGGAAGGGACAGTAGATATTTACCAAATTTAATGGTGAAGTTGGTTTAGATATCAGCTATAACACCAATGTAATAAACATTCTATCAGGTTAAAGATTAAGAGGAAGAACTGAGATTGCAAAAGGAAATATTCTGTCCAGGTATGTCAACAAATAAAAGGGGTGTGAGTATGACTTTCTGTGAGATCACAGAAAAAGGAGGGAAAGATAAAAGAGGGGTATGATTCTATACTCCAGAATTGGCAATTGATCCCAAGTCACTTTATTGCACCTAATTGAGAAGTCTTTTCACATCACTCACACCAAAACCACAAAGATCAGAGTTCCTCAATCCACCTTGAGCACTAACTATACCACCAAATACAGCAAAAAAAGCACACACCTTTTTGTGTGCCCTACCTTTCAAAAGAGCAGAAAAAGCATTGTAACTTATTCAACTCTCTTAGGTAAGAAAAATTTCCCCTTAAGACAAGCTCCCCCAAATCAAGATCTAAGCCAAATAAGAAGGCAGCCATCACTCAGGCTGGGCAGTGAGGGGGTAAATCAAGTGCTGACAAGGAAACAAGCAATCGTGACCATGTCTTTTTGTATGGGAAAAAGGTCTAAGTATCCTGCTGGCAGTCAGCAAATAATAAATAACATGAGCTGAAGGCAAGTCTTGAACTCTATTTTATTCTAAATTGATTCAGAAGCTGAGAAAGTAGGAGAAATTAGAAATATTTAGGAGAAAAAATCAGTGGCTCTACTATGGAATATATATTGACAGTCAAAACATACTGACATAAGGAAGAAATGGCCTTTCCATCTGAGAATTCTGCAACCACTAGCATTTCTATCCTCAAATAGTATTACAATGCGTTTGTTCCATGCCACATTCCTAGAAGATAAATTTATGAGTTTTCTTGTACAAAACTGGAAATGAAGGTTCACAGCCTTTTCTTCCTCCCTTGTGATCACAGTATGGACCACACCAGTGCTGCTTCACCTAGGTACATTTCTACCGAATCCACATGCAGCAGCCTCCCCTCCCCAACTTGGGCTGTATGTAGGCATAATAAAGCCTAACTCCCTTGCTCTGAGTTGGGAAAACACCAAGACATAACTTAAATTCAAGAATTCCCCTGTAAACTCAGGCTGCAGTACCATCTGAGGGAATTTTGCCCTAACATTCAGGATAATTATATCATGAAAGCACACAACACCCCAAATTTCAGTAGTTTAAAACAAGGATTATTTCTTGTTCATGCCACCTGTCCACTGAGAGTTAAGAAACTGTCTCTGCTCATCTTAATCACTCAAAGACACTGGTTTGCAGAATAATCATCTTGAACATTGCCAGTTACCATAACATAAGGAAAAGAGAAACTGGGAGACTCAGAAAGCAGTGAGTGTTCACTCAGAATTAACACACATTGCTGCTGCTAACAACTCATTGTCCTGAACCAGTTTCATGGCCCCACCTGACCAAAAGCATCCGGGGATGAACATTACTAATGACTACGATAGGAAATCAAAGCTTAGAACCCTGATATCTGTTGCCTGTTTATGAAATATGCCTTGGTGTCCATGAGTAGCAATTTATCGCTATAATCTGCTTACAGATACTTTCTACCAAAGACTTTGTGGTAGGTGTAGAGAAATCCAGAGATGAAAAATGTTGCTATTATTCCAGCTTTCCCTGGTAATATAGTGATAATATAGTAATACAGTGATCTTTGACAACCCATGGTGAGCGTCTTGCAAAAGTGAAAAGTGCGTGTTAGTTTCTCAGTTGTGTCCAACATCCCATGGACTGTAGCTTTCCAGGCTCCTCCATGGAATGAGCCAGGCAAGAATACTGGAGTGGGTAGCCATGCCCTCCTCCAGGGGATCTTCCTGACCCAATGATCGAAGCCAGGTCTCCTGCATTGCAGGCAGATTCTTTATTTCTCCATATTCAAAATGAACTACTTTGTGTGGTCTTTTGCTTGGTCAGGATAGAATAACTAGTATGGAGCTATACGGTTAATGAAAACATCTACAAAACCAGAAAAATACATATGAAATCACTATTACAGAAATTGGATAGCAAGCAGCAAAAGACTGTGATCCCTGGGAAAAGGACAGCAGATGAGATAGGCCTGCAACAGACTCAGTTTTCTACATAAAGGCACTTGTCACAGGGAAATTCAAACACGATCCTGCTGAGCCCACGAGATAGATATTGAGGTTCAGGGGTACTGAAGTCTTTGGAAAATATGGGATATGGTACCAGAAAAGAGGAAACTATACTGAGAAGGTGATCCACAAATCTGCGGAGAAGTCTCCTTTAGTCTTTGGCTGAGCACTACGCTGCACAAGTGCAGGAAAGACTTCACAGGGCCAGGAAAATAACATCTACCAGAGAAACAAAAGTACAAGAGGACAGCTCTCCCCTTGTATCTGAGAGATCGTATTTCAGTCTAATGAAGGTTGCACAGGACTGAGAGATATTAGAGTCCTCACCAAACACACTTAATTCAGTACAGACCTCAGAAAGTTCATGCCTTAACAGTGGGCCTAAGCTTGCCTTAGGTCAAAGGTCCTTACTAAGAAAGTTTAAAAATAAGCCTCAAAAAGATTGAACTGATTGACTACCTACCAGANCGTATTTCAGTCTAATGAAGGTTGCACAGGACTGAGAGATATTAGAGTCCTCACCAAACACACTTAATTCAGTACAGACCTCAGAAAGTTCATGCCTTAACAGTGGGCCTAAGCTTGCCTTAGGTCAAAGGTCCTTACTAAGAAAGTTTAAAAATAAGCCTCAAAAAGATTGAACTGATTGACTACCTACCAGAACAAAATAAAACTATCAAGGAAGGCAACAAAATCCAGGCAGTCAATGATGTAGCAACAATAATGCCCAGCATAAAATAATAAATAAATAAGTAGATGAGCCAAAAAAGGCAAGAAAATGTGATACATCTTCAGGAGACAAATCAGTCAGTAGAAACACACTGGAAATGATACAGAAGAATAAGTTAGGAGTCAATGACTCTAAAACAGATATTATAAATTTTTTCAAAGATTAAAAGGAAAAGATAAATCTAATGAGAAAACAAAGATGAAATCACAATAGAGGAATGGTAAGTGAAAAAAAGAACCAAACAGCAATTCTAGAACAGAGACATACAATATCCAAAATGAAAATTTCACTGGATGGGCTTAACAACAGATGACACTTTGCAAAAGATCAGTGAATCTGAAACAAAGCAATAGGAACTAACCAAACTAAAAAGTAGAGAGAAAAAGATGACAAGAGAAAATGAGCACGGTCTCAGTGATCTATGGGAAAATATTAAGTATTATAACATATATGCAACAGGCTTAACAGAAAGAAAGGGTGGGTCAGGAAAAAATATTCAAAGGAATGATAAAAAAAATTTACAAGTTTTATGGAAAATATTGACTTATAGATCTAAGAAGTTCAATGAATCCAAAGCAGAATAATCACAGAGACAGCTACACCAGGACACGTCATAGTCAAGTTGCTAAAAATTAATGATAGATAAAGGATTTGTATACAAATGTGCATGAGAACTTTATAATAACTCTAAATAATTGAATTAACTGTAAATGTCTGTCAACAGGAAAATGTATAAATAATTTTTGATATAGTTATATAATGGAATATTACTAATCAAAAGAAATAAACTGATATACATAACTTATGGATTTCACAGATGTTATGCTAAATGAAAGAAGCCAGACACAAAATAACACATATTGTATCATTTCATTTATATGAAGTTTTGGAACAGGCAAAATGAGTCTATGTGAAAGAAATATGACTGGTTGCCTATGAAGGAGGGGTTACAGGTAAGGGGAAAGAAGGGTCTTTCTGTGATGATGGTAATGTACATCTTGATAAGGATAAGGGTTCTACAAGTATATGCAACTGTCAAGATGAATTTGTACACTAATGAAATGTGCATCTCATGGAATATATATTATTTTTCAATACAAATATTAAAAGTAAAAATAAAATTAAAATCTGCATATAAGTGGTCAATAATATACTTTTATTTTTTAAGTATCTGGTACCATTTTTACCATGCAAAATGACTTCCATTATGTGTCTATGGATGCCTGAAATCCCAAGTAATTTATTTTGAGGCCTTATGCCTCTTCAAAAATCAAATGGCCTTTAAATGAGAGTCACATTGAAAACCATTTGCACCTACAGTATAAGAATGTGTTTTTGTGGGGATGGCTGAAACAAATACCATGGGGGTTACAAGAGACAGTTTTTCTCTGTTTTCTAATTTTTCCTCAAAAAACATATTATATATATATATATATAGAGAGAGAGATGAATGAAGTTTTTTTAAATAAACGAAGATCCTGGCTGACTAGGTAGGGTGGGTGGCCCAGCAAGATGGAAAACTGGCAGAGGAAAAAGTAGCTCAGAATTCCAGAAGAAAAATGTCATCATCTTCAAGATTTCAAGTAACTGCCTTCCAATTCAGACCAGCAAAACATTAGGATAATTGAGGCAATTTCCTACACAGAGAAACATGACAAGCTATCTTTATGGAAATTTCAAAGTCGGAATGAATACATTAAGTAGATCATAACATGAGCTTTTTGTTCATGGCAAAATGAATGTCTCGCCATTCCCAGAACTTGCCAAGTTCTCTCCTGCTTCCCTACTTTGCTCATATCCCTCTCAAAGGGATGGGCTTTTGCTCCTCTGGAATGACCTTTTCCTTACTGCCAATGGAAAATCCTTTTATCCTTTAAGTGTCCCAAGCGTCATTCCCGAAAAGTCCTTCACTGAATGCTCCCTTCTCTGAACTTCCAAGGTTTCCAGGGTCTGTCTTATGAAATCTAGCATGGCTTGGTACTGTGACTCTCTACAACAACAATAATGATTCCGATAATAACTACCATGTATTGGGAATTTATTATATGCTACTCACTGTGCTTTACTACATCAGGTCATGCAATTTCTACAGCCACTCTTCAAGAGAGACAGCATTAACTTGATTTACACAACAAGAAACAAAGACTTAGAAAAACCAAATAATCTGCCCAAGGACAAAGTCAGTCTACTAAGCAGATTTAGGATTACAACCAGGGCTGTCTAACTCCATAGCTTTTGTTCTTAATCACCATATTACCTCATTGGCATCCATATCTCATTTAATCCTAAAACAACAGAAACAAAATCTGTCTGTCTCTATTTCTATATCATTTACTAAGTGACGGACAGAGTATTATGCTCTCCTTGAACGGAGGAATCATGGTTAGGACATTTTTGTATTGCTTCTTGCATCTGATGTGCTTTCTGGCAAATAGGTAGATCTCAACGTGCTTGAAGGGATAGAAAGGCAGACAAGCCCATTGCAAGATTCTAGCTCTTTCCCTAATTTCAAAAATTGTATTCCTAGAGTGTCAAACAACCAAAATGAATGAATATATAAATAAACAAACAGATCCCCCCAAATTTTATTTCCTACTTCAAACACAGTCTCAAGATTGTGTATAAATCACATGATTTTGCTTGGTCTCCTGGCCAGTTCTAAAGGTTTGCAAATCTAGTTCCTGTTCCTCTGCACTTCAGAAATATTTCTTTCCTAATTCATTTTCTATTGAAAGAATATTACAAAGAAAAACTATGGCAATAGTGTAGTTCGTATGAGATCTGCAGCTCAGGAAAGAAAGGACTCAAGGCATCCACACATACTATGTCACTCAATTAGGACCATGCAGGTTATCCAGTAATAAACGAACACTTGTGTGACACTGCAATAGGCAAAGTGCTTCTGCTGCACCATCTTATCTGATCTGCACACTTTGGAGTAGGCAAGGAAATTTGTGTTAACCCAACCTCAGAGGTGAAGGAACCGAGATTCAGAGAAATAAAGTGATTAGCTACTAAATAAAGTCAACAATCCAGCCATTCCCTTCTCCAGGGGATCCTCCCAACCCTGGGATCAAATCCAGGTCTCTTGCATTGCAGG
>SJYA01001694.1:1153653-1187257 GCA_006410615.1 Neotragus moschatus | reverse complement strand
TACATCAGGTCATGCAATTTCTACAGCCACTCTTCAAGAGAGACAGCATTAACTTGATTTACACAACAAGAAACAAAGACTTAGAAAAACCAAATAATCTGCCCAAGGACAAAGTCAGTCTACTAAGCAGATTTAGGATTACAACCAGGGCTGTCTAACTCCATAGCTTTTGTTCTTAATCACCATATTACCTCATTGGCATCCATGTCTCATTTAATCCTAAAACAACAGAAACAAAATCTGTCTGTCTCTATTTCTATATCATTTACTAAGTGACGGACAGAGTATTATGCTCTCCTTGAACGGAGGAATCATGGTTAGGACATTTTTGTATTGCTTCTTGCATCTGATGTGCTTTCTGGCAAATAGGTAGATCTCAACGTGCTTGAAGGGATAGAAAGGCAGACAAGCCCATTGCAAGATTCTAGCTCTTTCCCTAATTTCAAAAATTGTATTCCTAGAGTGTCAAACAACCAAAATGAATGAATATATAAATAAACAAACAGATCCCCCCAAATTTTATTTCCTACTTCAAACACAGTCTCAAGATTGTGTATAAATCACATGATTTTGCTTGGTCTCCTGGCCAGTTCTAAAGGTTTGCAAATCTAGTTCCTGTTCCTCTGCACTTCAGAAATATTTCTTTCCTAATTCATTTTCTATTGAAAGAATATTACAAAGAAAAACTATGGCAATAGTGTAGTTCGTATGAGATCTGCAGCTCAGGAAAGAAAGGACTCAAGGCATCCACACATACTATGTCACTCAATTAGGACCATGCAGGTTATCCAGTAATAAACGAACACTTGTGTGACACTGCAATAGGCAAAGTGCTTCTGCTGCACCATCTTATCTGATCTGCACACTTTGGAGTAGGCAAGGAAATTTGTGTTAACCCAACCTCAGAGGTGAAGGAACCGAGATTCAGAGAAATAAAGTGATTAGCTACTAAATAAAGTCAACAATCCAGCCATTCCCTTCTCCAGGGGATCCTCCCAACCCTGGGATCAAATCCAGGTCTCTTGCATTGCAGGNTTGCACATATATACATATGCTTATTGTTGCCTGTCTTCCCCTCTAGAATATGTGCTCCATGAAAACAAGAACTTGTCTCATCTGTCACCTACACCCCGGAACATAGTAGGGGTATAAATATTTGTTGAATGAATGAATGACTGCTTTCAATGATCTGTGGCTTATAACTTTTGTCGCATAAGAAGTATTACAATCCTCTTGAAAACGGGGACATATCAGTACGCTACAGCAGAAAGGGATCCAAGGTAAGTGAGATGAAGCCTGAAATGAATCGTATCCTGCCACTGTGTCCCCTGAGGGAAGGCTCCTGACCTCTCCGTGCCTCCGTTTCTCCTTCTGCACAGCAACTCACCATTGTATACCTACACCCAAATTAGAGTAAGCACACAGTAGGTCATTGAGTGAATGAATAAGCATTTATCACATCTGCTAGATACTTGGTGAGTGTCCAATAAATATTTATTGAATAAAAGAGTAACACAATACATTGTTTATATGGTAAAGTGAAAGTGAAGTCACTCAGTCGTGTCTGACTCTTTGCAACCCCATGGACTGTAGCCTGCAAAGCTCTCTGTCCATGGAATTTTCCAGGCAGGAGTACTGGAGTGGGTTGCCATTTCCTTCTCCAGAGGATCTTCCCAACTCAGGGATCAAACTGGGGTATCCCGCATTGCAGGCAGACGCTTTACCGTCTGAGTTTATATTGTAAGGGGGACATAATCCTTTGGCAAAAAGAAATAGGCATTTACTTTAAGTATTAGTGAATTTTATTGACACACATGTTGGTGTCCAGAGGTTGACATTATCCCATATTTAGACTTTCTCCGTCTCCACAGCCTCTTCTGTCTACCCTGATGAATGGCTTCCTTCTCCACTCATGGTCTTCTGAGTGGCCCAACAGCCACCTCCTCTCCCTGGCATTAAAGGACCTTCAACACTGCAAGAAAGGGGTGCCATGTTCCTCGGAAGACTGCCAAAAGTTGGGCAGCCTCTTTACAGGTAGAAGTGCTACTTCTGCTACCACTGGAGGGGGCTGTAGCCATGGCAGCAGCAGTCGTTGGCCATGACAGTCACAGGCACCACTTAGTGAGAGTGTTTTATTATATGCCAGCAACTATGTGATGCTCTTTTTGTATATATCATTTACTCGCCACAAGAATTCCCAGAGACTGATTCTATTACTTCCATTTTACAGATGAGGAAATGAAGTTTGGAAAACATCATTTGCTCTAGGATTTATAAGCTGGTCAACCTACCTCTAGAATTACTCTTGCTGAGGTATAGAATCTATAAACACACATGAAGGGAATAGGAGTAGAAACAGCCCTGACATCCTTGTCATTTCCCCTGCACGGGACATAGGAAGAGAAGCCAAGTGGCCCCAGCAGCTAAGCCACAGGGGAGAATCTCATTCAGGTTGGATGTGGTTCAGGAATTGCCCAGAAAAGTTCTGGTTCCAGGGGTCCTCTCCCATTCTCTGGGGGGGCCTCAGAACTCCCTTATGAATAGTTATCCCTCTTCTGGAGGTGAACAGAGCTGCTCACCACAGCAGGCAATATACTACAGGTGGAAGTGGGGGGAATACGCTGAACAGGACCTCTGGGTGTCTACTCCTTTCCCCCCTGGAGCTGAAACCTTGCCAGCAGCCCAGGGAGCTGAACAAATGTTCCAGGAGCCCTGAGGTGTTAGGAAACCAACAGGGGATTTTAATTAAAAGCAACTTGCTGATCAGGTACATACTTAATGTTATAATTACCCAGTGATGACAGCCCTATGAAGTACAAGCAAGCAGGAAGTACTGACCAAGCAATTTTAAAAGGTTGGTCTAATGCTCTTCATTTTTCACTGAAGCCTAAATTGAGTTTGTGCTTTCAGGGAATAATGAAAAAGACAGAAAGGTGAATGACAATACAGTTCCAAACATCCCAGACTGAAAAAAAATGAGTGAACTTTCCTCTGAAGCCAAATAATAACATTCACTCATTCATTTATCAGACTTTATGCCAGGCACTGGGCTCTACGGTGGAAATATGGACTGCAGGGGGTGGAGGTATGAGGAGAAGGAAGAGGAGAAGGGGGGAGAAAAGGAGTGGAGAAGAAGAAACAGTCTTGCCTTCAGATGAGCGCATTATCTAGTGGGGGAGACAGACTCCTGGCTCCAAACTGTAGGCTCAGCTCAGGAGCCAACTGGATCTAAATCCCTCCATAAGTGGCAAGAATTTCCAAGTCTCCAAGAACTGTCCTCTTGGCCGCTGGCAAGACTGGGTATGCAGCTGCCAGGGTCCCTAGGGACTCAGAGAGAGTGGACTCACTCACGCTCAGAGCATGAGTGTGCCTTAGTTCCCCAGGGAAGGGGCAGGAGGAAGCTTTTCTTCCCAGCCAAGTCAGCAATACAGTGGGACTTCAATTCTGAAGTCAGCGCAAAAGGTACAAATTGCATAGAAAAAAAACTATACTTGAAAATCCCTTAAATTGTCTATAAAGTGCAGCATACATGCTCTGCTTCATATTTACCACCTGGTTCAGAAAGACTTTTTCATAAGATGGTTTAAGAACCACTGAGCTACATATGCAAGGCAGAAGGAAAGGATCATCTCTATGCAGATGATGGACTTTCAAACCGTATGGCCTTCACAATAATTATTAAATTGCTAGTGGTGAAAGGGGGATGAGCAGAGAATTTCAAGTGTTTCTGCTAGCCTTCAGGGCTTTCTGCACAGCGCTTTGGTACCCAGGCTCTAAAATCTCAGTAAGTGTTAATGGATTTGTTTGTTGTCCAGAGGGTTCCCCAGGATGGAGAGAAGGTTAAGCTCTTAGGTCTGTGGGAGGAAAAGGCTCAGGCAGGTCTAGGCTTTAAGCTGCCTGCAGATGGGATTCTAAACCAGGTGCAGGAGGACAAGATGGGGCAGCCTCTCCAAAGGGAGGCCGGTCCTGGGGGTGGTGGGCCGCAGCTGAACTCATAGGAAGGGCACAAGTCAGGGCCACAGAGATCTGGCCACCAGACAGCCTAGTAGTGGCCAAGTGGCAGAGACCTGGGCTGGGCAGTATCAACTCAGGCAGCACTTGGGTGGACTGATCTGCCACAGTATCCTCCTAGGGTTTGTATTCTGAGTACAACCAGGACATGCCTACTCTCCCCAGGGTCTCACCTCCTCTGGCAGACTCCCCACACCCCACCAATCCTGCTCCTGGCCCACCCTAGGAGGGCACTCAGGTTGGTCACCCATATCCCAGGACCAGCTTGCTCTCTTCCACCTGCATAAGTATCATCCCTTCTTCAAGGTCCCACCTAAACTCCCCCTCCCCCTCCACAGCCTACCTGGAAATGGCCCCCGAGTCTGCCCATCCTTCCATAGCCCTTACCACTGGCTGTGCTCATCTGATGCCAGCCGTGTGCTGGCAAAGAGCACAGATCAGAGCCCGGCCTCCTGGCTTCCCATGCTACCCATGACACACTCATGAATCATGAGCATGGACCTGGAGGCGGCTTGGGCCAGTCATGTCTCAGTTTCCCATCTGCACATGGGGGCAAGAAGAGTGCCTGTCTCCACAAGGCTATGAAAGAATTACAGGAGGCAAAGGATGTAAAACACCTTGTAACTGCCTGGCACAAGAAGAAGTTCTCCATAAACATTTCTCTCTTTTTCAAAACTGAAGTATAGTTGACAGCTCTGATGTGAGGTATTATTTTGTTGCATTTTAACCTCACAACAGAAACTACCTAAATGTTCATCAACGGTATAACGAATGAATGAGTGAATAGCCGTGCGTTCACACAACAGATGAGCACACAGCAATGAGAAGGAATCATCTATGACTACAGGCAATGGTCCGGATCGATCTTACAAATATGACACTGGGGAAGCCAGAAACAAAGAGTACATAAGATACAAAAAGAGGACAGTGATTCTATAGGACAGAGACACATCCGGAAGGGAACTAATGGGAACAGGGAATTTCAGGGTGCTGCCAGGTCCTGCTTTTGATCATGGTGGGTGTAACACAGGTATGTCCATTTGGTAAAATTCTTTATGCTGTTAATGTCTGTGACTTTTTCTATGACTAATTTGTTGCAATAAAAGAATTTAAAAACAAGTGTGAAGCAGTCAACTATCAAGGATGCCCAAGAGCCTGGGAAAGAGAGAGAGAAAAGATATTCTCAGTGGTGACTGCAGAAAATGGCCATAATTCCCTGCTTGAGGTCTCCCAGCAGGGCTCTTGCCCACCACTCCAAGGATGGCTTCATCTGGGGTCAGGATGGTCTAGGGGCTTCCCCTCTCTGGGCGTGGCAGCACAATCTAGTCTCAGACTGCTCCTTCAAGCATATTTTCCAGTACTTCCCAATGCGAACTGTAAACTCCTGTCAAGGCTGTTTCCTTAGGATACAGAAAGAGTCCTCGCCAGTCCCTGACCCTACACTTTCTCCCAGTTCCTCCTCCTCTGCCCTGCCAAGCTTTATACCCACCTTCTCCAGGAAGCTTTGTCTTACTGCCCCAGCACTTCCTTAACTACCTAGTCTCTGGAATCCCACCACAGCCAACCCAGGCCATTAGCGATTTAATGTGGAGAGATTCTTCCCTAGGAGCTGTGTGTGTACTTCCATCTGTCTTCTCACCCAGGTTCTCAGTCCTTTGAAAGGAGACATCTTTCTCTGCATCCTTTCTGTCATGTCTAGCACAGTGCCAAACACACAATTAGAGGTGAATATATTTTCATTTGTTGGCCCAGTAGTTACATTGTGTCTTTTCCTGAATTAGAGTGGTAATTCTAATTAAGACAATTGACTGCCTTATTGGATTGTAAGGAAATGTTTTAAAATTACAATAGTACTTATTGACCAGAAAAAGCCCTTCCCTGCTCAGACCCCATTAACAGCTCCCCGTTGACCTGAACATAAACTGCAAAATCTTTCCTGAGGTTACAAGGCCCTTTCCACCTGGCCACTCCGTTCGTGTCCTTCTCCACTTGCTCTTCCTTTGCTTCTACCACACCGCACTGACTCCAGCTTTTCAAAAAGATCATATTCTCACTTGTGCCAGGACCTTCCTCTGGAACAGTATTCTTAACCCCACACTTCCCTCTCCTTTGACCAAATCTAATTCTCTCTCAGGTTTCACTGAGCTCATTTTCTCAGGAAGACCTTCCCTAAATGCCTGGACCACTGGTTCTCAGTCTTGGACAGGGGTCAGAATCTCCTGGAAGGGCTTGCTAAAACTCAAGCCCTTAGTCTTTCTGATTCCTTAGGTTCAGGATGGAAATCTGCATGTTTAACCAGTTCCCAGGTGATTCTTGCCCAGATACCACACTTTGAGAACCACCTGTCAAAACGAAGTGCCCCACTCCCTTGTTACAGTCTCCAAGGACATCTCTGCTTGCCCCTGCTATGTCTGTACTTGCTAGTGTTTGCTCAGTGTGTAGCCTCCTCAACGACTATCACTTCCATGAGGACAAGGGAGTGCCTGAATAAATGAAAATAGAACTTGCTATTTCTGTGGCACTCTAACAAAGCACTTTCACCTGTTGCCTCGTTTGACCTTTAAGATAGTCCTGGAGAAGGGCAGATCAGGAGGAGATTGCTCCTGTTCCTCAGATGGACCAGCTGAGATTCAGGATGCTCAGGGCACATGAAGTAAACAGGCAGAGAGGAAATAAGAGGGAGAATATGAACTAAAACCTGCTTTGTCTTGTGTTTCAGACCTGGAGAACTTTTTCACTTTATTACTCTGGTCTGGCCATATCTGCCTGTGGGGGAAGACAGACAACAGAGCAAAAACTATTATCGATTTTCCCCTTCCCTTCCCCTAGGTGCTTCTACAGCAGAAAGAACACCAGCCCATTACGTAGTGTTTATCCCATGACCTGTGGCACAAAGCTTGATTCCATGGAGGGGCATATGCTAAGCTAGCTAAGATAGTAATGCATTAATAACTCATAAACTTTCTCACCTTTCCTTGAGCATCACAGCGTCCCACCCAGGTGACAATAAGACAGGCAGATGGGGTGTGCCAGTGGTGAGGCTGTGAACCTTCTCTGCAGTGAGATCTATGTGGCCTCCTAACCTCTGGCTGTAAATCAGGCTGTAAATCTGGCTGTGATCAGGCTGGCAGCCTCACTGACCATCACCCAGGTTCCCCAAGACTGGCCACCCAAGGTGGGTCAAGGAGTGTGACAGTGCCTGCTGATTCATTCTGAAATGTGGAGAAGCTCCGTCACACCATGGGACAGACGTCTCAAATCCAAGCTGTAGGAGTCAGGACTGGAGCAGCAGACTCCCAGCAGATATTTCCAACAGTTCTGGAACCTTCCTCCATAAATCCTCTCCCTGTCCTAAGTCACTCAGTTACAGTTCCTAATGGTACACAATCTAATGGGTATATTTGACAGCTGGAACTGAGAACAAAATAGAGAAAACGCATAAACTTGTGGCTGCTATTATTGAGTGGGAATGTTAAGCAACTTTTACTGATGTAGACTATAAGCACTGTCAATATAGCTGAGGACTTCGAAACTTACACCTCCGATCCTAATGCTTCCACAGTCGGTCTGATCCCTCCACTTAGATATTTCATAGAAATCCAACATATTCAGGCTGAATTTTTTGTTTCTCCTCACAAACCAGTCTTCCCCATCTTTGTAAATCACACCTTGGTTCTTCCTATTATTTAAACCAGAAATTCAGGCTTTACCCTTAATTACCTGCTCTCACCAGATGCCCAGTCTATCACAGGTCCTGTTGGTTCTGACTCCAAACAATATCTCAGAGTCACCCATTCACTCCTTGTACTTGGACCACGCCAGCCCAGCTGCCATCATGTCTCACCTATACTGGTCCAGCAGCCTCTCAATTGGCTTCCTGGCTACACCCCTACCCTCCTCCCCATTCACCCTCCATGCAACCATCTATGCAGTTTTCTTAATATGTATATCAGATTGTGCCATCCTCCCACTTTGGAGCTTTTCAACGGTTTTTCATCTTTACTGTGTGGAATAAACTCATTTAAATAACTCATTCCTACAGCCTGAAGATCAGGCAATATCAGACCCCGCCTGGCTCCCCAGCCTCTACTGTGTTCCCTTTGCTTGGGGGTCCTATTTCAAACTTGTTTGGCTTCTCCCCACCTCTCAGCCTTTGTATTTACTGTTCCCTCAACCAGAAAGTTCTCCTCTTTTCCCAAGTCCCCACTCAACCTAAACAGGATGGGCCTTTCTCAGCCTTCATATATCAGTTTTCACATCCTCAGAGCCTTCACTACATGCAAAGTCTATATTAACACTTCCTGGCTTCTCTTTTATTTCACAAATTAATATCATTTACTTAGTCTTTCCCTTCAATCTTTCCCAGCATTTCCAGTGAGAAAGACTGAAGGCAAAAGGAAAAGAGGGCGGCAGAAGACTAGATGGTTAAACAGCATCATCAACTCAATGAACATGAAACTAAGAAAACTTCAAGAGATAGTGGAGGACAGAGAAGCCTGGTGTGCTACAGTCCATGAAATCACAAACAGTCAGACATGACATAGTGACTGAACAACAAATAACAACAACTTAGTCATCTACTGTTTGACATTTAGGTTGTTTACAACTTCAGATTATTAACACTGAGTTAAATATCCTTGCAATTAAATCTTTGCACATCCCATGATTATTTTCTTAGAATAAAGCCCTATATTCATACACATTTATTTTACTGGACACCCACTGATTACCACTTTCTCTGTACCAAGCAATATTTGAAATGTTTTACTAATATGAGCTCCTTCACAAGTGGTGTGTGCACACTTTTTTAATAGTTAAATACACGCGTTTGGAACCCCATGAACAGTATAAAAAGGCAAAAAGAAATGACACTGAAAGATGAACTCCCCAGATCTGTAGGTGTCCAATAGGCTACTGGAGAAGAGTGGAGAAATAACACCAGAAAGAATGAAGAGACAGAACCAAAATGAAAACACCACTCAGTTGTGGATGTGACTAGTGATAGAAGTAAAGTCCGATTCTGTAAAGAACAATATTGCACAGGAACCTGGAATGTTAGGTCCATGAATCAAGGTAAATTGGAAGTGGTCAAACAGGAGATGGCAAGAGTGAACATCAACATTTTAGGAATCAGTGAACTAAAATGGACTGGAATGGGTGAATTTAACTCAGATGACCATGATATCTACTACTGTGGGCAAGAATCCCTTAGAAGAAATGGAGTAGCCCTCATAGTTGACAAGAGTCCAAAATGGAGTACTTGGATGCAATCTCAAAAATGACAGAATGATCTGTTTGTTTCCAAGGCAAACCATTCGGTATCACAGTAATCCAAGACTATGCCCAACCAGTAATGCCAAAGAAGCTGAAGCTGAATGGTTCTATGATGACCTACAAGACCTTCTAAAACTAACACCAAAAAAAGACGTCCTTTTCATTATAGGGGACTTGAATGTAAAAGTAGGAAGCCAAGAGATACCTGGAGTAACAGACAAGTTTGATCTTGGAGTACAAAATGAAGCAGGGCAAAGGCTAACAGAGTTTTAACAAGACATCACATTGATTATAGCAAACACCTTGTTTCAACAACATAAGAGACGACTCTACACATGGACATCACCAGATGGTCAATACCAAAATCAGACTGATTAGATTCTTTGTAGCCAACAATGGAGAAGCTCTCTACAGTCAGCAAAAACAACATGGGGAGCTGACTATGGCTCAGATCATGAACCTCTTATTGCAAAATTCAGACTTAAATTGAAGAAAGTAGGGAAAACCACTAGACCATTCAGGTATGACCTAAATCAAGTCTCTTATAAGGTAGAAATGACAAATAGATTTAATGTCAAAGAATATTCAAACTACCACACAATTGCACTCATCTCACACAAAGTAATGCTCAAAATTCTACAAGCAATTCTTCACCAGTATGCAAACTGAAAACTTATGGATGTTCAAGCTGAATTTATAAAAGGCAGAGATCAAACTGCCAACATCCATTGGATCACAGAAAAAGCAAGAGTTCCAGAAAAACACCTACTTCAGGCTTTATTGACTATGCCAAAGCCTTTGACTGTGTGGATCACAACAAACTGTGGAAAATTCTCAAATAGATGGGAATACCAGACCACCTTACCTGCCTCCTGAGAAACCAGTATTCAGGTCAAGAAGCAACAGTTAGAACCAGACATGGAACAACAGACAGGTTCCATATTGGGAAAGGAGCACATCAAGGCTGTATATTGTCACCTGTCTTATTTAACTTATATGCAAAGTACATCATGAGAAATGTCAGGCTGGATGAAGCACAAGCTGGAATCAAGATTTCTGGGAGAAATTTCAATAACTTCAGATACACAGATGATACCACCCTTATGGCAGAAAGTGAAGAGGAACTACAGAGCCTCTTAATGAAAGTGAAAGAGGAGAGTGAAAAAGCGGGCTTAAAACTCAACATTTGAAAAACAAAGCTCATGGCATCCAGTAGCATCACTTCATAGCAAGTAGACAGGGAAAGAATGGAAACAGTGAGACTTCATTTTCTTGGGCTCCAAAATCACCGCAGATGGTGACTGCAGCCATGAAATGAAAAGATGCTTGCTCCTTGGAAGAAAAGTTATGACCAACCTAGACAGCATATTAAAGAGCAGAGCTTGCTTTGCCAACAAAGGTCTGTCTAGCCAAAGCTATGGTTTTTCCAGTAGTCATGTATGGCTGTGAGAGTTGGACCATAAAGAAGGCTGAATGCTGAAGAATTGATGATTTGTGATGTTGGAAAAGACTCTTGAGAGTCCCTTCGACTGCAAGGAGGTCAAACTGTCAATTCTAAAGGAAATCAAACATGTATATATATATATACACACATACATATATATATACACATATATATACATATTCATTGGAAAGACTGAGTATTCATTGGAAAGACTGACGCTGAAGCTGAAGCTCCAATATATTGGCTACCTGATGCAAAGAGCTGACTCATTGGAAAAGACTCTGATGCTGGGAAAGATTGAAAGCAGAAGGAGAAGGGGAAAATAGAGGATGAGATGGTTGGATGGCATCACCAACTTGATGGACATGAGTTTGAGCAAGTTCCGGGAGTTAGTGATGGACAGGGAAGGCTGGCGTGCTGCAATCCATGGGGTCTCAAAGAGTCAGACATGACTGAGCAACTGAACTGAACTGACACTAGTTTATATGTGTATATGTATGTGTATGTATATATGTACTGACATATATATGTATAGTGACGTATATATGTATAGTGAACTGACACTAGTCCATATACATGTATATGATATGTGTATATACATATAAACTAGTGTCAGTTCATTATACATATATATGTGTGTGTGTGTATATATATATATATATATACATATATATATATATGTCCCTGGTGGCTCAGAGGTTAAAGCTTCTGCACTCAATGCGGGAGACTCCAGTTTGATCCCTGGGTTGGGAAGATCCCCTGAAGAAGGAAATGGCAACCCACTCCAGTATTCTTGCCTGGAGAATCCCATGGAGGAAGGAGCCTGGTAGGCTACAGTCCACGGGGTTGCAAAGAGTTGGACATGACTGAGCAACTTCACTTCACTTCATACATGTATATGTATATGATATGTGTGTGTATATATATATACATAAACTAGTGTCAGTTCACTATACATATATATGTCACCACCCTTATGGCAGAAAGTGAAGAGGAACTAAAGAGCCTCTTGATGAAAGTGAAAGAGGAGAGTGGAAAAGTTGGCTTAAAGCTCAACATTCAGAAAACGAAGATCATGGCATCCAGTCCCATCACTTCATGGGAAATAGATGAGGAAACAGTGGAAACGGTATCAGACTTTTTTTGGGGGGCTCCAAAATCACTGCAGATGGTGACTGCAGTGATGTTGGAGAAGTTCTGGGAGTTAGTGATGGTGTTGGAGAAGACTCCTGAGAGTCCCTTGGACTGCAAGGAGATCCAACCAGTCCATTCTGAAGGAGATCAACCCTCGGACTTCTTTGGAAGAAATGATGCTAAAGCTGAAACTCCAGTACTTTGGCCATCTCATGCGAAGAGTTGACTCATTGGAAAAGACTTTGATGCTGGGAGGGATTAGGGGCAGGAGAAGAAGGGGACGACAGAGGATGAGATGGCTGGATGGCATCACTGACTCGATGGACATGAGTCTGAGTGAACTCCGGGAGTTGGTGATAGACAGGGAGGCCTGGCGTGCTGCAATTCATGCAGTTGCAAAGAGTCGGACACAACTGAGCGACTGAACTGAACTGATGTCATATACACATAAATGTACATATATATGCATATATATACATGCATATACATATACATATATATATATATCTCCTGGAGAAGGGCATGGAAACCCACTTCAGTATTCTTGCTGGGAGAATCCCCATGGATGGAAGTGCCTGGCAGGCTATAGTCCATAGGGTTGCAAAGAGTTGGGCACGACTGAGCAACTAAGCATATACATATATATTTCTTTACTATTCTAAGAACACTTAACATCAGCTCTACTCTCTTAACAAAATTTAACAGTCCTGCACAATACATAGCAGAAGGCAATGGCACCCCACTCCAGTACTCTTGCCTGGCAAATCCTATGGACGGAGGAGCCTGGTGGGCTGCAGTCCATGGGGTCGTGAAGAGTCAGACACGACTGAGCAACTTCACTTTTCCTTTTCACTTTTATGCATTGGAGAAGGAAATGGCAACCCACTCCAGTGTTCTTGCCTGGAGAAGCCCAGGGACGGGGGAGCCTGGTGGGCTGCTGTCTATGGTGTCACACAGAGTCGGACACAACTGAAGCGACTTAGCAGCAGCAGGAGCAGCACAATATATGATTGCTAGCTACTGGTACAGTGCTGTCCAGCAGCTCTCCAGAATTTATTTATCATCTGTAACTGAAAATTTATACCCATTGAACAACAACTTCCCATTTTCCTTTCCCTCTAGCCCCTGGCATATTCATCTTTATAGTTCTTTTTCTTTTCCATGTCCTTTATCATATTTTGTAATTATATATTTTATTTGTGACTTTTTTTTTGGTCTGTCTTCTTCATTGTACTGGAAGTCTTTGAGAGGACAGGAACAACCTAGCTTATTTTTCCTGTAAACAGTGTAGCCCACTGTAATTCTGGTGCATGTCATGGGCCTGGCATACAAAGGGGCTCAATAAATATTTATGAAATGAACCAATGAAGGAGCAGGCACCTTGGCCCTTTAACATACATTATGACATTTAATCTTCACAGTCACCCTATACTACTACTACTACTAAGTCGCTTCAGTCGTGTCCGACTCTATGCAACCCCATAAACGGCAGCCCACCAGGCTCCCTCGTCCCTGGGATTCTCCAGGCAAGAACACTGGAGTGGGTTGCCATTTCCTTCTCCAATATATGAAAGTGAAAAGTGAAAGTGAATTCGCTCAGTCATGTCCGACTCTTAGTGACCCCATGGACTGCAGCCCACCAGGTTCCTCCGTCCATGGGATTTTCCAGGCAAGAGTGCTGGAGTGGGGTGCCATTGCCTTCTCTGAGTCACCCTATAGTAAGGCTATCATCATTTCCTCTCCACACTTGAACACAGCAAGGCCCTCAAGTAAAGAGACTTATGCCTAAGTCAGTCTGAATCTTGGGCTCATGCCGCACAAGCTGCACTTATATGCCCAAGTGACCCATCTGTTTATGCAGTGCCATCCTCATTTCTTGAGAACAATGGAAGATTTACCTTCTTCTTCCTGCTGTGAAGAGACTGCTGCCTCACGCTGCTGGGAAAAAGGAAATGTAAAGATAAGAATCTTGATTAATTAGGCTCATATATAACCTTTAATTAATTGGTCAATATTCAAGGATCACATCCTTGAACTTTTGAAAAAATTAACAGAAGAGCTCCTAAAAATTAATTAGTAGAAATCAACACACTGACAGAAGTCTCCTTGCTTTCCTTAAATAAGTTGTTGCAGGAGTTTACAAGTTCTGGTTCTCGCTCTAAGTGGACTGGAGAGAGTGAGGACCCGCCTATTTTACATGTCCATGGCTCTACAGGTCCTAGGCCAATCCTCATCAAAACTGTTTAGTCTTTCCAATTCTTCAATTATTTAGTTGTTTATTTCCCTGTAATTTCCTATGTGTGTAGAATCATCAAATTTTAAAATCGAAAGTACCCTAAAGATCATGTTTTGTTTCTTTAATGTGTGACCCCATTAATTCAGATGATATTAATTTAAATTCATGATTACACAGACATCAAGTGAGAGGTGCTGTGACTCCTTTCAGTTAAAATATGCATATTCTCTTTACTGATATGCCATCTCATCCCAAGAAAGATGTGAGGAGACTGCCTGATTAATATATTGAACTTCTCTGATGGAGGTAGGGCGAAAACAGATGACATGGAGCTGTAGGTCAGGACTCTTTCCTCTAGCGTCAGGAAAATCTGAGGTTGAATTTTGACTCTACCACCTTCCAGCTATGCAGCCTTGGGTAAGTGACTTAACCCAGCCCCAGATCTCTCATCCGTAAAGCAAGAAATTATAATAGAGCTGGAGAAAACTCTTGAGAGTCCCTTGGGCTGCAAGGAGATCAAACCAGTCAATCCTAAAGGAAATCAGTCCTGAATATTCACTGGAAGGACTGATGCTGAAGCTGAAACTCCAGTAGTTTGGCCCCCTGATGCAAAGAACTAACTTATTAGAAAAGATCCTTATGCTGGTAAATATTAAAGGCTGGAGGAGAAGGGAATGACAGAGGATGAGGTGGTTGGATGGCATCACCAACTCAACGGACATGAGTTTGAGCAAGTTCCGGGAGTTGGTGATGGACAGNAGGACTGATGCTGAAGCTGAAACTCCAGTAGTTTGGCCCCCTGATGCAAAGAACTAACTTATTAGAAAAGATCCTTATGCTGGTAAATATTAAAGGCTGGAGGAGAAGGGAATGACAGAGGATGAGGTGGTTGGATGGCATCACCAACTCAACGGACATGAGTTTGAGCAAGTTCCGGGAGTTGGTGATGGACAGGGAAGCCTGGCATGCTGCAGTCCATGGGTTGCAGAGTCGGACACGACTGAGTGACTAAACTGAACTGATCATAGGATTGTTATGAGGAGTAGAATAAATACTGCATGTAAAGTGCTCAGTATAACGTCTAGCTCATAGTAAGTGTTCAGTAAATTACTACAGCTACTACTAGTAATGTAAGTTGTCATACTGAAAGCACCTACTGTGTGCCAGGTATTTTACATACAGGTCTTCACTTACTTCTCCCCTATCTATTGAGATGGATTTTACATGTGAAGAAGCAGTCTGAGGGTGAGTTAGTAATTTGCTGAAGGTCACCAGCTAGTAGGTACAGGAACAGATATTGAACCCAGATAGATGTTAATCCACCATCAGGCTGCTTTCACCAAATCACACCTCCCATTTAAGTGGGTAAAGAAGGACTGGTGATGTTATCTGTCTCCTTTTGACACGCAAAAGGGAGATGTACAAAAGGCTGAAGGTGGTTTCAATTTGCAGAGAGGCATCATAGGTAGAAGGACCTGTGTCCCTCCTGAGGGCACACAGCTGAGAACTCAGTATAAGAAAGAATGTCTAACAAGTGAAGTTCATGAGCTGGAAGGAATGCTTAACTGGAAATAAGGTGACCTCACATCTTTTCTGCCTCTAGGATTCTGTAGTAAGTTAGACTGCATTTCTTAGTTTTACCTTTCAGCCGGGTGATCGTAACTGTTCTTATGTAACTGCACGTCCTGGGCAGAGAACTGTGCAGATAGTATCTAGCGAACTCAGGGCCCTGACCTGAGGTAGGAAACATCTAGAAGGTGTGAATGTGCATCTCTGTGGGATTAGAACTGGGTTCAAGATGATTTGCTTGTTTATAAATTACCAAGAATATGGATGTGCAATACATGTTCACATACTGCAGATGACAAGTTTTTTGGGTATTAAATCAGCAAATTGATGAGAAGAAATCACAGGATACTCTGAGACTATGCGATTAGGTGGGGAAAGTGTGAGGAGTTTTCTCCCAACTTCAAGAACTCAGAGTTCTCAGTTAAAACCTATGTAATTCATTTTGGGGTATTTCCATGATTGGACCCCAAAGGCTTCTATGTAATGTGTTTCTATAGCCAAAAACATAGGAAAGGAAAAGGGAAAATAAAAGCCAAACAGAAGATCTCATTCTGACTGTACCAAATCATGGTACAAACACCATTGGGCTGTAGCTAAGGGTGATCTGATCCCTGACACTTTAGAAAGCAAAAAATTCACAGGTGGGAAACCAGAGACAAGCAGTTTTAACAGTAAAAGGAACACTGGGGTTGCTCTAAATTACTGGGATTCTTCAGTCCATGTGCAAGAGCACTAGGGGAGGTATAAGTGATGTCTACAAAATTATAAATTATAAAAATAAGAACACTGAAGAAACTAAAGGCAGAGGTATATTTTAGAAAGTAAGTGGAAACAATCTTTAATTAAGTGAACAAAACCCCATGAAACCTATTACTCCCACCAGGCAGAACTGGCTGAAAGAATAAATGGTTCAGTTCAACAAATACCATTGAGAATTAGAATTAGGAGTGCTAACATTTTTTTTAATTAAACTTTTTATCTCGAGTTAAATGTAGATTCACATGTAGTTATAAGAAATAATGAGTGATCCTGCTGGGTACCTTTTACCCTGCTGCCCTCATGGTAATATCTTGTACAACTAACAACAGTGCAACCAGGATACTGACAATGATACAATCCAGCAATCTTAGTCAGATTCTACCAGTTTTACTTGTACTCATGTGTGCATACATGAACATGTATGTGTGGTTAGTTCTATGCAATTTTATCACATCCTGTATCCACCACCACCAGTCAAGGTACAGAACATTTCCATCACCACAAGGATCTCTCGTGTTGCCCTTTTATAACAACACCCACCTCTCTTTCGCTCCCATCCCCAACACCCAGCAATCGCTAATTGGTTCTCCAACTCTATAATTTTTTCATTTTAATAATGTTACATAAGTGGAATCTTAGGAGCTCTAACATTTTATAGATAACAGCATATAATTAAAGATGAGGAACGTCCCTTGAGGTAATCATTCAAAACCAAAGTTGAACTATCCTTTTCACAAAGTATCTCTTATGTGTTAACAGGGGATTACATAGAAACAATAGGTCTTATGGAGTTGAACTTTCTGACATTCACAGGAAATACCCACTTTTTTTTATTTAACAACTTGAGTGGATGGGGCAGGATGCAGAGCATCCATGTCTCACTAGAGGGGCCATGTACTGGAGACAGGACCCCCCTATAGACAATAACTGGAGTGACAAGAAGAGGCAGGGTCTGGAGGGTCCCACATAGACAAGAGGTTGTTCAACAACCTCAAGTCAAGTCTGGGTAGGATCCAGGCTGGGACTGCAAGAAAGACCGTGGAGATGAAATTGGCCTCTGTTCACTCAAGAGCCAGACCTGTGCATTAGAGATGTGTGTAAAGAAGGTTGAAAGTAGCTCAAGTTGTTGAAAACAAGCCATTTCAAGAACTTTAAATACATGACTTCACTGTATGTATTAAATAAACAACAGATAGTTCCAAATAAATAGAAGAGAGGCAAGGAGCAAAAAGACCAGGGAGGAGGTCACAGTAGTAAGAAGATAACGTGAATTAAGATCATGGCAGAGAAGCTGGCAAGAAGAGAGTAATTACTTGTGAAAAAATAAATAGAAGATTCAAGAGTTACTAGAAATGTAGGGGAAAGGGAGGGGAAAGTCATATATGACTTATCCCCATTCAAGCCCAAGTGAACAAGAAGATGGAAGTGACCAAAGTTTTAGCCTGAGTGAACAGGAAATCCAGAAGTGGGAAAAGACTAACAGGAGGATCAGATGGTTTGGTCATGTTAAGACTGAGTTAGTAGGAGGGCTTCTTTTAGGAGAAATGACCATAGGAAGTTGAAAGATGTGATATGAAGTTTGGAAGAGATAAAAGAGATTGCTTTTGACAATCATGTTCCCAGTTCAGACACCATGATTAAGTGGGAATTCATTCCAGTGATGCAACGTGGGTTCACCATCCACAAATTAATCAGTATGATACACCACATTAACAAAATGAAGGATAAAATCATATGGGCATCTCAATAGATGCAGAAAAAGCATTAGACAAAATTCAACATTCTTTTATAATAAAAACTCTCAATAAATGGGTATAGAGGGAAGATACCTCTATACAAAAAAGACTATATGTGACAAGCCCACAGCAAACATCATACTAACCAGTTAAAAGTGAAAACTTTTCCTTTGAGATCAGGAATAAAACAAGGATACTCACCCTCACTTTTAGTCAACATAGTATTGGAAGTCCTAACCAGAGCAATTAGGCAAGAAAAAGAAATAAAAGGCATCCAAATCAGAAAGGAAGAAGTAAAACTGTAACTAGTTGAAGTCAGGGAAGATTTCTGAGGGGAAGTGTGTTAAGAGAGCCATAAGGTTCTTTTGAGAAGAATGAGAAAAAGAAGACAGCAGAGAATATAGATATGGACTAAAAGATATGGAGAAGGGTTAACAAAGGACTCGAAACACGGACTCATGAAAAAGAAGGTGAGAATTTCAAGCAGAGGTTAAGCAATATTCCAAATAGTTGAAAAGGAAAAAAGAGAGAAAGAATGACAAGGATAAGCCTTTGAAATCTTCCCCTTTGGGAGCTGTGACCTGAGGCTTATCCAAAGGAAGAAAATTTTAATGATAGAACTTCTGGTAACGTGATAGGGGTTTTTTGTCGTTGCTAAGAAAAGGTAATTTTATTGCAGGGCTTTTCTGGTTGCTCAGTGGTAAAAAAAAAAATCCACCTGCCAATGCAGGAGACCTGGGTTCGATCAATCCCTGAATTGGGAAGATCTCCTGGAGAAGGAAATGGCAACCCACTCCAGTATTCCTTCTGGGAAATCCCATGGACAGAGGAGCCCAGTGGGCTACAGTCCATGGGCTTGGAAAAGAGTCAGACAGGACTTAGTGACTAAATAACAACAAACACCTTTTTTGGTGTCTCTCAAATCCCACCATATGGCAACTACTGACTCTCTCTTGTTAGGAATGGCTTTGCTCATCCATGAGGATGGATAATGTCCAGAAGTTCTACCAGCTGGCTACGGAAAAATCAAGGCAGAGGAGAAAAAAAAAATCAAGAAAACAAGATAACAACAGTTATTATTGAGATTTCTTGGTAGTAATAATTTATTAGCAAAATCTACTCTTAATTTTAACATCTATTATGCACTAGAGGGTCTACTAAGGCATATACACTGTTGGCAGCCATGAAAATGCACTGCTCAGATCTCCTGTTAGTACAGCTGACCGAAAGCCTCAGCAGCCATTCCTCTGGCTCCATAGCAAGGTCATGCTTCAGCCAGACAATGACTGAGAAAAGCAGTGATATAATAATATTACTATCAGTCCTGTCCTTTGAGGGGTGAGAGTCTACCAACAAGTAGCTTTGGCTCAAGGGCTCCCTTCTGGCCTGGCCAAATCTTTATTGGAATGCCTTCCTTCCACTTGCTTGCCTTTGTAGTTGTCAGACCTGCATCAAGATCTGAAAGCCAACCACTTTCTCTGGCTTCCTTTACTTCTTCTTTCAAGGCATTTCTCCCAATAAATCTGTTACACATGTAATCTTGTCTTGGCATCTGCTTCTCAGAAGACTTGGACAGAAACAATGCTTTATCCCTTTTCGCAATTATGATAACCTAAGATATACATACTATTGTTCCCATTTTCCGGATAAGAAAACTGAGGCACAGAGTACTTAAGTGCTTGCTGAAGATGATTTAGCTAGCTCATCGGCAGAGCTGAGATTCAAACAAACTCTTGTGTGCCGGACAAGAGTCTGTGCCCATCTCCCTAGCTACCCACTCTTGCCAGGCTTCCATCATCTGTCACACTGCAGCTACACGGGCCATATTTCATGTCTTGAACATACTTGGTTAGTCTGCTTTGGGCTTTGGCCCACACTGTTTCTTCTATCTGAAATGTTCCTCTTCTCTAGAAGACAGGCTCCTTCTCCTCTTTTGGGTTTTGGCAAAGGAGTACTCCCTGACCTCCTGAATTAAGCATTGATCTTTTTTGTCTTTCTCTACCTCTGCCCCTGGTTTATTTCCTCCACAACACTCACTTCAATATAAGATTATTCCCCTTGCTTTTCTGCATAGTGTTTTTCTCTGTTTTTGCCCCTAGAAAGCAAGTCTCATGATACCAAATATCATGTCTTTCTCTTTCTAGTGCATTGATAAATCATAACTCAGAGCTTGGCACACAGTCTATCAATACATATGGGTGCTGAATAAAGCAATGTGTTTGCATGGCACTTTACCACATATATTCTCTCACTTTAAAAAGCAAAGAGAACAAAAAGAGAAGAGGTTAAATTCATTGGATTGGGAGAAAAAAATCATGCTTCACATTTCTCTAATGTTCCCAGGTGCCAGGGTGTCTCTAATAGTGGGAGAATCTGTAGCTTAAGAGGGCAAGTCCATCTTGGGAGAAATTACAGTGTTTTTCCTGGAAGGAATGTGTATAAAGCCAGCAGTTCATGCAAGTCACGTTGTGCCAACAAACACCTCCTATCCTCAACCCTGAAGGACACTGGAGGTCAAGCAGGGCTGATATCCATCAAAAGTGTCAGAGATGTCAGCCGAGTCCTCTCAGCCACACTCTGGCTTGATGCTACTAAGTTCAACGGGTTTGCCCCTGACAGACCAGGACAGAACTCTGCTGCTGACAATTAAATTGGCAGAGTCGGTGGCTAATTCAATGACGTCTACTCAACATGACTGTGACCTCTTTGCCACTTTAAAGCGAACTTCTCAGGGTATGTGCACTCAGTGGGACTGCTACTTAGCTCCCACTCTTACTGAGCAGCTGGCAAAAGCTATTTCAAGGCAATGGGGTTAGAGTTAGGGCTGCCAGAAGTAGAAGGAGGAAACACACCCTGTCTTTCCTAGCTGGGATGGAGACCCTTTCTGTTAGGTCTACTACGACAATAACTCCTGAGACTTTCAAGAGGAAATGCAGCTGCTTCCCTGGAGCAAGCTTCTTCCTCACTGAACTCAAACACCTAGATCAGCTCCTACATCATCCTGGAAGCCACTGGGTCCAGCACCAAATTCTGATCTATTCCACCCAACATCAAGTAATACCAGCATTATTTGACCTCTATTGGAACTGTCATCTTACGTCTTACAGAGAACTTCACTTGTCTATCACTGTATGATAGCAATCATCACCATCCTCATCATTGCCTTCATCATGGTCATCCTCATCATCCAATAATCCCATGCATTTCAAACATATCCTTAAAGTGTCTTCAGGCACACGGTCTCATTTAACTCTGACAACAATTCTCTTTTCATAAAGGAAATGCACTATTTAGGACTTTTGTTACAACGGCTAGAGTGCTAGTTCTTAGTGGCTTCACCCAAAAAGAGAAGATGTTGCTAGGACTCAGGCTATCTCAGAAAGCTCATGAACAGGCAAAGAGCTGGGCATACCGGTGCCAGAGCATACTGGTACCCGGGCCTGGGAAACTCCCACAACACTTCTCACCTTCTTTCACCTCCACCTTTCTGCCAGTCTGCTTTGTTTTTCATCTGTGAACTGACTTCCTCTGTTCCTCAGCGACTCCTCAGTTTGATATGTAACAATTCACATATCCAGATACTCATAGATTCACATTCTTTTTTTCTCTCCTGACACAACTCACTCCTACCCCCAAATGCCAGGATAAGAAACTGTTGGCCCATCTTTGCTCAGACATCCATCCCTAGATCACATGACCGTGGCCATGGGAGCATGAGTGTAGGGATTGTGGTGAAGGAAAACCTAGGCTGGCAAAAAGTCTGTCTAGTACAAAGAAACTGAGAGTTGAAGAGACAAATTTACTTAAATAGATAATGTGTGTGAAATCACCTATTATTCTTCCTAGTATATGCCACTGCTCCAAAATACAAGTTAAAATTGTCATTGATATAGTTATCATTGCCCAAAGTCATATTGCCAGTAAGAGAGAACTCAGAACTTGAAACCAGGTCTCTGGATGATCAAGGTGTCTCTCCATAGGGCCCAAAGTTCTCGGGGGGCAAGGACCAATCTATTCAGCATCGCATCCTTAGCATCTAGCCTAGTGTTTGGCGGTAAACTAGCTCTTTACGTTTTGAAAAATAAACAATTGTTTCCACCATTGTTGGAAACACAGCAACATCAAAGTTCTTCTCAGGGCATAGAAAGACAAGGATGTGGTGAAAAAAATGCAGCCTGACTCTGAGCAGCCTGGAGGCTATAGGGGTGTCCTCCCACCCTTGCTCTTCAGGAAGTGGAAAGAGGTCACCCGGATCCTCGGGAGATGGGGTCTTCCTCCTCCACGTCATCTCCCATCTCTGTCTCAGCTCCAGGAGAACTGGTAACTGAAGTGAAAGGAAGGGCAGCAAAATCTGTTCACGTCTACAAAGCAGCTTTTGACAGTGTGATGAGCAACACAATGGGGGTGTGTGGAGCAGGGGGAGCTGGCAGCATCTCCACCTTTCAGAGAGATGCCAGCTCAGTGTGTGGCACGCACAAGGCTTTCACAGCCTGCTAGGAGTTGGCGGGCTTAGCGGACCTTGTCTAAGGACCAAAACTACATGGGAGTGGAAGAATTTTTAATTTCTATGGTAATAAGGAGCTTAAACTCCAGTCCTATTTACAGGCTAAACTTAAGAGCTACATCCCTACACCCCAGGCTGATCACTATGATATGCAGATTTACCAGGGACTAGGGAGAATCTACATGCAGAGGAATTAGTTTGCAGATGAAAAGAACTACTTGATTAAAGGAGTCAACAAAGATGGAAACAAAGAAGGGACTGAAGAAAAAAGTCCTTAAAGACCTATTGAAAATATGCCATGTGAAGTACCAGTCACCTGTCTGAAAATCCAAAACTCTTGCAACAGCTATGTGGGCAAAACAAGTGTACCAGGCATCCCGGTGTGGTTCCTGGGAGCTCTCTGCTTCTGCTCTCCCTGATCCATGGTTCATAGGCAGCAGTGTGTAATGGAAACCCAGGGTACCTGTCACAACTGTGCATTTGTAGGCATTTTTGCAAGTGGCAAACAAGCCAGTTTCTACCTTTTGGCAAAAGTATATACACTGGCTCAATATTTGAAAGGCAAAATTCATTATCTGGCTGGCACTAGATGACAATTTCCAGGGCGGTAGAAAGATTAATATATTTACATAAAGAAAGCCTGCAGCCCACTCTACATTCTACAAGACACTCCACTGAACAACAGCAGAATGATAGGTTGAAGGGGAACCTTCTAGAAAATAGTTCCCGTTTCACTGGGGCCCAGAACTCAGATGAGAACATCAAAGAAGGCAAAATAAAGTTATCTTCTTGTGTCCTTACATCCCTTCAAAGAAGTTTAGTCCTTAAAAAAAACAAAGAGAGAGATTGTAAGGAAATGTTCTCCAGGCTGAAGGTAGCTGGAGAAGTACCATATCCTAAAGAGTCATTTCTTGGTATGTAACTTCTGTATTAAGCATAGTCAAAATGATATTTCTGCAAGGCGATCTGATCAAATTACAAGGTTCACTTGTCCTAAAGAGGCATTCAACCATTCTGTTGTTCTGCTCATGCTATTCAGGTGATGGATGAATTGCAACAATGCTGTTTTGTCCCTGACAACTTGAGGGCTTACAAATGTCTTATGTTTTGTAATTCCCTTTGAAAGTGAAGGAGTGTTAAGATGCTCAATTGTGTCCCACTCTTTGCGATCCCATGGACTGAAGCCTGCCAGACTCCTCTGTCCATGGAGTTCTCCAGGCAAGAATACTGGAGTAGGGTAGTCATTCCCTCTTTAAGGGGATTTTCCCAATCCGGGGTCTCCTGTATTGCAGGCAGATTCTTTACTGGCTGAGCCACCAGGGAAGCCCTAACTGAAACACAAAGAGACCGAGAAGTGGCCCAGAGTCACAAAGTAAAACCATCACCACGCCAAAGGGAGGTGGAGACACAAGGACTCCAAGTGAAAGCATCTAGCTGCAGCCACTGCCGTTACCCCAGCAAGCTCGCTTACCACACTGGCTCTTCAGTTCCCTCGTTTACAAATCAAGGCTTCCAAGCTCGGCCTTCCTGCCTCCCAGGGGTGTCCTGAGGACAAAGTGTCCTAGTGCTGCTTGAGTGCGGAGTGTGGGGGGGGGAGGTGACACAGTCACAGTTGGTGAGGATGGAGGAATAGGCAAGCTACCCAGACAGCAGTGCCTTTAGTTCCCCTTGAGGGGTGAGGACAGAGAAGGCATAGGCCCTGAGGTGAAGAGCAAGGGTGGCAAAAGCAGGTAAGACAGACCTGGGAGGCCCAGACGGAGAGTACTCCTCATGCTTCAGCTGGAACAGACTGAGGACTACTCATTATGGAGGGAGCAGTGAGCAGAAAGGTTATAGAGTTACAGCAGGAAGGTGGGAGTATGTATTCCAGAAGCCAGGAGAAGGAAGGAAAACAGACGGGTTGATTGTTTCCTTTGGCTTCAAAAGGAGCCCCAAGAAGTAAGGTGGCCAGAAAAAGGAAAAGGATGAGGAGCCCCTGCCCTTCATTCATCTATTAATTCATTCAATAATTTGGAGCACCTACTAAGTACCAGTCACTGTTCTAAGCACTTATGAGACGCCCATAAACATCAACAGACAAAGATTCCGCCTTTGTCAAGGCAATATTCTATGCAGAAGAGATAACTACTAAATAATAACATAATAACTTAGTTAATGAGATTGCATGTTAAATGATGATAAGCATTACTGAGGAAAAGATAAGGAAGGGTAAAAAAGTGTTCCAAGACGTNCCGCCTTTGTCAAGGCAATATTCTATGCAGAAGAGATAACTACTAAATAATAACATAATAACTTAGTTAATGAGATTGCATGTTAAATGATGATAAGCATTACTGAGGAAAAGATAAGGAAGGGTAAAAAAGTGTTCCAAGACGTGGGTGAGGTCAAATTTAAATAGGGTGATAAGGAGACTTCATTAAGAAAGTGGCTTTGAGTGAATATTTAAAGTTACTGAGGCAATGTACCATGTGGGTATCTGAGAGAAGAGAATATCAAGCAGGAGAGATACCCTAAGCCTCACGTTCTAGCCCAGCTTGTCACCTCATTCATAAATGCCCACAACAGGACTCCTATCCCACATGCTCTCTTTACAATGTAGCTTTGACACGCTCTCCATCGCCTTGAATCTGGACAGGTTTGAGACTATGGCAGAAATGACAATCACTTCTGAGGCAAAGCCATAGAAGGTAGTAAAACATCTGCCTGGTTCTCCAGGGACACTCACTCCTGAAACTCAGCCACCACACTGTGACGAAGCCCACATAGGCACCTGGAGGGACCACAAGTAGGTATTCTAACTGGCAGCCCCAGCCGAGATCCCAGGTNGCCTTGAATCTGGACAGGTTTGAGACTATGGCAGAAATGACAATCACTTCTGAGGCAAAGCCATAGAAGGTAGTAAAACATCTGCCTGGTTCTCCAGGGACACTCACTCCTGAAACTCAGCCACCACACTGTGACGAAGCCCACATAGGCACCTGGAGGGACCACAAGTAGGTATTCTAACTGGCAGCCCCAGCCGAGATCCCAGGTGACAGCTATCTTCAATCAGTAGACAGGTGAGTGAACAAATCACTCAGAAGATTCCATCTCCAGCCATCAGTCTCTCCCAGCCTTTGAGTCTTCTAAGCTGAAGCTGAAGCTGAGCTAAAGTCTCCATATCATGGAAGAAAAACAAGACATCCTTGAAGTGCCCTTTCTAATTCCTGAATCATAGAATCCATAGGCATAATAAAGTAGCTATTGCATGCCTCTAAGTTTGAGTGGTTTTTATGCAGCAAGAGACAACTGGAACATCCATATTACAGTGTAGAGTATATTACCCCAGCTAATAATAAAATACTAATTTGCTTGTCCTCTGTGCCTGTACCTTCCTCAGGTACCCCACAAGGGAGGAAAAGTGGTTAAGCTAACAGGTAAGATCAATGTGTTTCTTTGTCTCTTGACCTCCTTCAGTTNGTTCACAGTTCATGTATTGCTGAACCCTGGCTTGGAGAATTTTGAGCATTACTTTACTAGCATGTGAGGTGAGTGCAATTGCTCAGTAGTTTGAACATTCTTTGGCTTTGGCTTTCTTTGGGATTGGAATGAAAACTGACCTTTTCCAGTCCTGTGGCCACTGCTGAGTCCACCATTAATTTAATTGGCCAAAAATCTCACAGAATGTAGAGGCAAATTATGGGCACTTCAGCACTCCTTCTACACAGAGGCTACTCCTGTGGTTGCCCCTGGCTCAGTGGTAGGAGGATGTGCCAGACTGCCCAGGAGGCTGCCCTTCCCTGAGGCATGACCAGATGCGGGTCCCAGTGAAGCAGAGGCAAGGAAGCCCCTCTTCTTCCTACCCAACACCAGGACATTGGTCTCCTTCCAAGGCCCAGAGGAGAAACATGACCACTGGATCAGAGGGCAGGGGTTGGGGGGCAGCCTGCTTAATGCTTAATGCAGTCTGTATGGGCAATTATCCCATCCACCTCAACTTGGGAGACAAATTTAGGAGAGTATTGTTTGGTGAGAAGGGTTTGTCTGCTATTGTACAGAATAAAAAGCCATCTCTTTCATTTGGTTGGATTATAGGATAAATCAAGTACACAGCTTTTTGTTTACCAGGAAACCACCTGTTTACCATTTGTAAAGGGACTTGATTGCCTCTGAGAAATATTAGCATGGAGCTTCGATTTTCTACCCATTGAGGAGTATAAAAGGTGCAGACACTAGAGAGGAAAAACAGAGAAGAAAGTTGCGAGTCTTCAGGGAAATTAGATCTTTGGGAGGTTGAATGATAATAATGGAAACTCTAATAAGCCAAGCCTGTGTTAAGTGTGTGTTCACTGCATCTATTGTCCTAACACGTCCCTGTGACTGTCCATAATTTAGAGATTAAGAAATTGAGATTTGGTTGTTACATGACTTGACTAAGCTCCAAAAGCTGGTAAGCCATTAACCTCACTCGAGTACCCTTGCCTGGAAAATCCCATGGCTGAAGGAGCCTGGTAGGNACTGCATCTATTGTCCTAACACGTCCCTGTGACTGTCCATAGTTTACAGATTAAGAAATTGAGATTTGGTTGTTACATGACTTGACTAAGCTCCAAAAGCTGGTAAGCCATTAACCTCACTCGAGTACCCTTGCCTGGAAAATCCCATGGCTGAAGGAGCCTGGTAGGCTGCAGTCCATGGGGTCACTAAGACTCGGACACGACTAGGCAGCTTCACTTTCACTTTCATGCATTGGATAAGGACATGGCAACCCACTCCAGTGTTCTTGCCTGGAGAATCCTAGGGACGGGGGGCGCCTGGTGGGTGGCCGTTTCTGCGGTTGCACAGAGTCGGGAACAACTGAAGCGACTTAGCAGTAGCAGCAGCAGCATTAACCTCAGATTTAATCCCAAGCCTCAGTTTTGTTCTCTGGCAAGTCTGCTGCACTGTCCTGCTGGGGCATTTTCTAATACAACTTTGCCCAGTTCGCTGTCCTGCTGGGGCATTTTCTAACACAACTTTGCCCAGTTCACTATCCTGCTGGGGCATTTTCTAGCACAACTTTGCCCAGCTCACTGTCCTGCTGGGGCATTTTCTAACATATCTTTGCCCAGCTCAGATCTAGGTGTTACCCGCAGACCCAGGTCTTAACAGGGGTCTTTGAATTTCCAGTCCACTCTAGAGAATGAAGCAGTTGCTAATAACTATGATGAATGAACTCTTTGGCCATAGGATTAGGAGAATTTGAAAGTAGGGGAGCTAAGCCAACACAGGGCACCAAGCCCAGTAGAAAGCTGGGCTGAGAGACTGGGAACCATTACAGTTGGCAAGGGTATGAGGCACCAGGTCACTGGTCGATGAGAAAAGTGGCATCAGGAGACAACATCAGCCAGAAATCCAGAGTCAAGAAGACAAGGTTGGTAGATGGAGCAGGAAGAGAGGCTAGAGCGAGGAGCTCCACAAGAACATAGCAGGCTAGCTGGGCAGAGCTTAGGCAGAGGGGCTAAGCAGAGAACAGGCAAGAAACAGGACTGATGCTAAGTAGTGTCACCCTAGTGGGCCCCAGTGCCCCCAAGGAAGGTAATTCTACTCAACATCCTTTGCCAACAATGACTCCAGGACTATGAGGTCCTTTGCACTCACTCAATGATTAGGGCACTCAGCTTTCCCGTGTATGGTCCTGAAGGGCTACTATTCACAGGTAGCTCAGGCCTGCATGGTAGCACTGGGACACACAGACCTGACCCAGTGGGCAAGAAGCCCTCCTCCAATCAATTCTCCTGGATCCTGAGAGCAACTGGCCTGGCAAACTTCCAACCTCTAGATAAAGCAGTTTGAGGGAATACTTTTACTTTCAATCAGTGCTTCTCAAAGTGCCAGTCCATGATGAATTAAGAAGTGTATAACAAGCAAGCAGAAACACACTGCATCCTCCTTTAAGAAGGTCTTGCAATGAAAAAAAAAAAAAAATATATATATATATTCATCAGCTGAACTAACCAGCAAACTCAGTGATGAAGGTGATTTATACCCTGCTGCCAGAGCCTTACCTCATCAATGACTGGTAATGGTGTGTGACTGGATAGCCCGTTTTAAACTCTTCTGCTCCAGCTCCTTGGTCTAATGCCTTCCCTCCCCTCCCCTCCCAAACCAGGTCCCAGGAGACTGACAACATAGAAAGCTGGGGTTTCCAAGACAATGGTACATTCATTTGGTTCAAAAGATGGGGTGGCTCTAATGCACCAGCTTATTCTGTCCTTTCCCTCTCAAAAGCAACAGAGTTATCATTCCTTGGAAACAAACACAGGCCCACTTATGAATCAGAGGAGGAAGGAAGATTGCCAGACTAAAGTCTTAGGGAGAAATTTCTCTTCCCTTTGGTAAGAAGCAGCCAGTACATTTCCTGTAAATCTGGTAACTAACAAGACTGAAACTTCATGTCTGAATTTGTCAGGGAAGAAAGCCCACCTGAATCACCTCAAAGGGACAGTTTATTACTTCACAGTCATCTGATGCTAATCAACTCTCTATCACCAGTGATGATTTTCTCTGACCATCAACATGCCATGGCGGATTCAAAGCAATCCTATAGATTTCTTCAGTGTCTGTTAAAGACTGGGTCTTGTCATAAGAGACTGGGGAGGTGCTGTNCCTCAAAGGGACAGTTTATTACTTCACAGTCATCTGATGCTAATCAACTCTCTATCACCAGTGATGATTTTCTCTGACCATCAACATGCCATGGCGGATTCAAAGCAATCCTATAGATTTCTTCAGTGTCTGTTAAAGACTGGGTCTTGTCATAAGAGATTGGGGAGGTGCTGTATTTTCTGTAGACCCACCCTTGCAGAAGTATCTGCCTCATTAATGACAAGGCCACTTAGTCATCTCTCAAAGCCAACTCCCCCCGGCTGCCTTGGGGAAGAATCTGCTCCTCTCCATTCTGCTCCACACCTTTGCTGCCCGTCAGGTTCTATCTCAACTGGATTGTGGTCACTTGGAATTAGTTGTGAAGTAGAAAAAACCAACTAGGAAGGCTGAGATGGCCCAGGGCAGGAGGGTGTGCTGATATGATATATAAAGGAAGCAGCAGCTTGGGTTTTGGGGGGTTTTGTGTGATTTTTTTAAAGTTGAGGCATGCAAACTCTTAGTTGCAGCATGTGGAATCTAGTTCCCTGACGAGGAACCAAACCTGGAGTCCCTACTTTGGGAGTGCAGAGTCTGAGCCACTGGACAATCAGAGAAGTTCTAGCCGCTTGGGTTTTGTCAGAGCCCTTCACTGACTTGCAGAGAAATCTCAAGCAGTAGTTCTTAAATACTGGGGGTCATCAATCTTACTTAAATCTGATGAAAATCATAGATGTCTCAACAAATCAAAAAAGGCACCCATAAGTGTCATGCACACACACATACACACAAAATGATTCTCCAATCTGCTTGTGAAACACAGCTTAAAAGCCACTGACTTAGGGGCTCCCTCACCGTAAGACCTACCTATGCTCCTTCTCCTTTCCTCTATTGTAGGTCCTTGGGGATCTATGGGTACATGGATTTGGACTTACAACACTGAAACAATAACTTAGGTGGGTTTATTATAAGAGCACATGCTTGACAGGGAGGAGATCTGCATTTCAATTCTTCCTGAATCGAATTGCTTAGATGTAGGAAAGCTGTGGGGCTTCCCCAGTGGCTCAGTGTGGAAAAAAAAAAAAATCTGCTTGCAATGCAGGAGACACAGGAAATGCATGTTTGATCCCTGTATCAGGAAGATTTCCTGGAGGAGGAAACGGCAACCCACTGAAGTATTCTTGCCTGGAAAATCCCATAGATAGAGGAGCCTATGGACTACAGTTTGTGGAGTCACAGACTCTGACATGACTGAGCACAAACACACACAAAGGAAAGCTGTATTTCCTCTAGTCCCACAATTTTAAAAATGAAGGTAATGAACACCTTCTTTAAGGTGTCTTAAATGTTCCATGGAGCAACCAGGCGCTATAATGACAGGCAAGATAGAAGTGAGGTGAGCAGGGTTTTGTTGGCATTCTTACCCCTTCCCTTCAAGTAGAGCAGCTCTTCTGGTCTTAAGAAATTTGAAAGTCTCTTGATTGGAGGTGCTCTAAGGTCCCCTTCAGGGCTACCTTTCTAGGATGCTCAGTCTGGCCAGGACAGAGAGCTGAGCCAAGAATGGATGATTTAAAAGGAGGCTCACTGGGATCTATATACAATATCTCTTGCCTCTACCCCCAAGAGAATGTGGGTCTGTCTTCAACCTTGCAGCCTCAGAGGCCACTGACTCAAGTCAGATGCACCGGGCATGAGACACGAGTAGTGTGGGAGAGAGCAAGGAAGAATGACCTCACTGGGTTAAAGAAAGTTGCAGGCTACTTAGTCTTCGCTTACAGTCCCTCCAGTTACAGGGAGCTGAACCTTGCAAGTTTCAGGGGCACTGCATGAATGCTGAGAGGAACATCAGGCTGCTCCCGACCCATTCAGTGTCAAGCTGTGTTACTGGTATTGTTCTGCTAACTTGCTAAATAGCTATAATTAAAACAGGGCTATTATCATTAATTATGATTTTCCATCTTCAGATTGGCAGGTCGGTGCTTTTATCAAGTTTCAAAGAGCAGCATTTCTGTATGTTATAGGAAGCAAGGGAGATACATGAGGCTGAACCGTTCTGACCCTGGAGCAAAGGCCACGGTGCCATTGTTGGGCACAGCAAACTTTTGTTTCAATGGGGCAGGATCCCCTGCCAGCTCATTCAGACACAACAGGCTGCTGGCTATCTCCCTGACTCCTCCATGTCCTGTTACAAGTTGGGCCAAATTGTAGTCTTTACAAGAGTAACACAATGGAATTGGGAGAGTGGATGAGATTCCACAGGCAAGGGATAGGGTAAAACTTCTGCTTAACTTCTTAATGCTGAGCTAAAATGTCATTTCTTCCATGAAACTTTTCCTATTTCCTCACCCTCCCTCTTCTCCTTTACCTTCTCCAGGTCAAAATGTGTCACTCTCATCATTATCTTCATCGCATGTCCTCCTCCCCTTTCCCTGGCCTCAAACCTCAAATTCTCTACAATTTCTATGCCATCAGACTGGAGAGAGAAACTAGAGGCTTCTCAGTCCCGTGAGTTCTGGGATGGGGTATGCCCTTTTGTGTTACCTGATGTGGAGCCTGGTAAAGACGCCCCCACCCACCACAGCTCCCACTCAATGTCTCCATCTGCATGCAGGGACACTTTCAGAGGCTGTCTAAATACATGAACATTTCCAGGAAATGCAAAGGACAATGAAGGATTATCAATATGAGAGCCTCGATGTCCCTCAACAGCAAATCTTAGCTTGAAGGAGAACGCCTTCTGAAACTAGCTGTCACATTTGAAAGTCTTAAAATCAAGAGAACAAAGGCAAACATAAGGAAACTAAATGACAGATTGCAAATTGGTCATTTTTTAAAAAGAAATAAATAATGTATGAAGAAAACAATGTCGATATAAACTATTACACTGGGTTAAACAGAAATTTCTTTTATTTATAAAAATTAGATAATTTTTTAATTTATTAGAAAAATTAAATTAAACCAAGTAGGTTTCACTTCATTGGTGGAATAGACATGTGGCATCCAAGGGGCTATTTATGTTTTCCTAATAAAAAGTTGTCTGATACAGAATACTCAATTACATCTGAATTTCAGATAAAGAATACATTTTTAGCAAATCTGTATCCCAAATTTGTCCTTGGACTACAAAATGTACTCCAAGTTTGTCCATGGAGTACAAAAGAAAGCAGAGCAAAGGCTAACAGAGTTTTGCCAAGAGAACACATTGGTCACAGCAAACAGCCTTTTCCAACAACGCAACAGACATGGACATCACCAGATGGTCAATACCAAAATCAAATTGATTATATTCTTTGCAGCCAAAGCTGGAGAAGCCCTATACAGTCAGGAAAAACAAGGCCGGGAGCTGACTGTGGCTCAGATCATGAATTCCTTATTACAAAATTCAGACCTAAGAAAGTAGAGAAAACCACTAGACCATTCAATTATAACCTAAATCAAATCCCTTACAATTATACAGTGGAAGTGACAAATAGATTGAAGGGATTAGATCTGATAGACAGAGTGCCTGAAGACATTGTATCAGAAGCAGTGATCAAGACAATCCCCAAGTAAAAGAAATGCAAAAAGGCAAAATGGTTTTCTGAGGAGGACTTACAAATTGCTGAGAAAAAGAGAAGTGAAAGGCAAAGGAGAAAAGGAAAGATATACCCATTTGAATGTAGAGTTCCAAAGAAAAGCAAGGAGAGATAATAAAGCCTTCCTCTGTGATCAATCGGAGAAGGCAATGGCAACCCACTCCTGTACTCTTGCTGGGAAAATCCCATGGATGGAGGAACCTGGTAGGCTGCAGTCCATGGGGTTGCTAATAGTTGGACACGACTCAGCGACTTCACTTTCACTTTTCACTTTCATGCACTGGAGAAGGAAATGGCAACCCATTCCAGTATTCTTGCCTGGAGAATCCCAGGGACTAGTGGGCTGGAAATCTGGTGGGCTGCTGTCTCTGGGGTCAAACAGAGTCGGACACGACTGAAACAACTTAGTAGCAGCAGCAGCAGTGATCAATACAAAGAAATAGAGGAAAACAATAGAATGGGAAAGACTAGAGATCTCTTCAAGAAAATTAGAGATACCAAGGGAACATTTCACGCAAACATGGGCACAAAAAAGGACAGATTGATATGGACCTAGCAGAAGCAGATGATATTAAAAAGAGGTGGCAAGAATACACAGAGGAGCTGTACAAAAAAGATCTTCATGACCCAGATAACTACGATCATATGATCACTCACCTAGAGCCAGACATCCTGGAATGTGAAGTCAGGTGGGCCTTAGAAAGCATCACTATGCACGGGGATGATCCAGAGAATTGATATGGGGTGGGAGGTTGGGGG
>SJYA01001694.1:1091295-1152583 GCA_006410615.1 Neotragus moschatus | reverse complement strand
AAAAAAAAAAAAAGCATCACTATGAACAAAGCTAGTGGAGGTGAAGGAATTCCAGCTGGGCTATTTCAAGTCCTAAAAGATGATGCTGTGAAAGTGCTGCACTCAATGTGTCAGCAAATTTGGAAAACTCAGCAGTGGCCACAGGACTGGAAAAGGTCAGTTTTCATTCCAATCCTAAAGAAAAGCAATGCAAAAGAATGCTCAAACTACGGCACAATTGCACTCAGCTCACATGCTAGCAAATTAATGCTCAAAATTATCCAGGTCAGGCTTCAACAGTACGTGAACCATGAACTTCCAGATATTCAAGCTGGATTTAGGAAAGGCAGAGGAACCAGAGATCAAATTGCCAACATTCGTTGGATCATCAAAAAAGTAAGAAAGTTCCATAAAGACATCTACTTCTGCTTTATTGACTAAGTCAAAGCCCTTGATTGTGTGGATCACAACAAACTGTGAAAAATTCTCAAAGAGATGGGGATACCAGACCACCTTACCTGCCTCTTGAGAAATCTGTATGCAGATCAAGAAGCAACAGTTACAACTGGACATGGAATAACTGACTGGTTCCAAACTGGGAAAGGGGTACGTCAAGGCTGTATATTGTCACTCTGCTTATTTAACTTCTCTGCAGACTCCATCATGTGAAATGCCAGGCTGGATGAAACACAAGCTGGAATCAAGATTTCCAGGAGAAATATCAGTAACCTCAGATATGCAGATGACACAACGCTTATGGCAGAAAGCGAAGAAGAACTAAAGAGCCTCTTGATGAAAGAGGAGAGTGAAAACGCTGGCTTAAAACTAAGCATTCAGAAACTAAGATCATACCATCTGGTCCCATCATGTTGTGGCAAACAGATGCAGAAACAGTGGAAACAGTGACAGATGTTATTTTGGGGCGGGGGGGGGGACCTCCAAAATCACTGCAGATGGTGACTGCAGTCATGAAATTAAAAGACACTTGCTCCTTGGAAGGAAAGTTTTGATAGACCTAGACAGTATATTAAAAAGCATAGACATTACTTTGCCAACAAAGATCCATCTAATCAAAGCTATGGTTTTTCCAGTAATCATATATGGACATGAGAGTTGGACTGTAAAGAAAGCTGAGTGCCAAAGAATTGATGCTTTTGAACTGTGGTGTTGGAGAAGACTCTTGAGAGTCCCTTGGACTGCGAGGCGATCCAATCAGTCCATCCTAAAGGAAATCAGTCCTGAATATTCACTGGAAGGACTGATGCTGAAGCTGAAACTCCCACACTTTGGCCATGTGATGTGAAGAACTGACTCACTGAAAAAGATCCTGATGCTGAGCAAAACTGAAGGCAGGAGAAGACAACAGCAGAGGATGAAATGGTTGGATGGTATCACGGACTCAATGGACATAAGTTTGAGCAAGCTCCAGGAGTTGGTGATGGACAGAAACATCTGGCGTGCTGCAGTCCATGGGGTCGCAAAGGGTCGGACATGATTGAGTGACTGAACTGAACTAAACTATCCCAAATATCTTATGGTACACATTTATCTTAAGTTCAAATGTGACTGGGCATCCTGTATTTTTTTACTTGCTGAATCTGGTAGTTCTAATATCCAAACATTATAAAAAGTTTTAAAGAATCCCTAATCTCCCTGTTAGGAAGGTCAATAGGATGGGGGTTCCCCGTTCTGGCTGCATCCTCCCCCATCCATATACACAATGCAAAGCTTGAAGCTAACTCTAGCCATTGAAGTCTCTTTGCCATTCCCCAATCCTTTCTGGCCTTTTCCTCATTTGAGGGCTTTGCTTTAAGTGTCCCCCTCCTTGGATGCTCTTAACCTCATCTCTGTCTGGTGAAATCTGCAAAGGCCCATCTGAGGCCAACTTCTCTAGAAAACTGTCCTTGCTTTTCCCACACTGTCCATCCTCTGGTCTCTGCCCAGTGATATTCATTAGTGCATAATGAGGAATTCCTGACAGGGGTGTTGAATCTCTTTCATCCCCACAGTGTTACCTCTAACAGTGCCAGAATTCCACCAAGCACACAGTGGCACTCAATAGAAGATGGTGAACTGAAATACTTTTCTCTCCTCAGAGATGAATACAGAGAAACTCCAACTCAACGGAGGTAACATCTAGGCTCAGATCTACTTACTCATCAAAGATTAAGATAGAATTTTCTCTTAAGCCAATTAAGTACATTTGAACCTGTTGCCTAAGAACAATTCAACACATGTTTGCAGCACCCTAGTCCTATATCTCTCTAGTTACCTGCATCTTGGTCTTTATTTGGCCCTTCCATCAGATATTGGATTTTTAAAAAGATAAAACTCAAAACTCAGGCTATTTACAGCTATGTCTGTTTCCTCCCAGGAGGGAAAAAGAGTGCCCTTAGCTCACAGTACATTGTCTGGCCTGAGGGCAAATACATATCAACCATGACCATGAAGAGAAAACCATGTACCATCAAGGGAAATTCAAATCAGAGAGACTTACATTTAACTTATGATAGTTTACCTTGAACAAGTTATATAACCTTTTTTGCTTTCATCATTTCATTGTTTTTTTGTTCCATCATTTATGACATAGGAATAATTAGACCTCACTCAAAGGGTTGCACGAAGAATACCTGATACAAACCAGTAAAGCACTTAGCTCAATGCATGTCAGTGTAGACACTTCATAGATGTCAGTTTTCAAATTCTTCTTATAAGACTTTCTGTGGTTTACACAGTAAAGACAAGAGAGACTGAAAAAGCAGCATTCCCACTTGAAGTCAGGAACATCTTAACCCACCCTAGCATTTGCCATGTCTTTTAATGCCTCTCTGAGTGATTAGTTGTTGTCATTTGTCTAGTTAGTCTCAAAATTTTATTAGGCATACAGTACATCTGACACAGATACATTTTAGATAACAAATTGCCACAAAAAATATAGTGGATTAAAACCACCACCATTTCATTACATCTCACAAATTCAATGATTCAGAAATTTAGGCAGGACTTGGCTTAGGTGACTCTTTCAATCCCTACAACACCAACTAGAGTGACCTGGTGGTTTTTCAGCTGGTGGGTGTGTTAGTCTGGAGGGTTCCACGGTGGCTTCTCTCATACATCTGGCATTTTGGCAAGGGTGTCTGGAAGACTAGGCTTAGCAGAGACAGATCACCAAAGTGCCTTACTGAATTTCTGAGGGTGCTCAGATTTCTTACATTATCACTAGCTTCTCTCACAATGAACATCTCAGGAGAAAACTACATGGCCGTTTCTGACCTACTCTCAGAAGATCACACAGGGTCACTTCTGCAAAACTAACTATTGGTGAAAACAGTCACAAATCTGCCTAGATTCAAGGAGACAGAACATAGGCTCCTCATCTCTCAATGAAAGTATCAAAGGTTTGGGGCCCAGTTCTTAAACTGCCACTCTGAGAATCTTACAAAAATGCAGATTCTGGGTTAGCAGAGGTGGGGTGGGGCCTAGGATTCCACATTTTAACAATTTCCCAAGTTAGATACTGCTCTTCATATATTATACTCTTGAGTAGAAACAGTTTTGACAACCCATTACGTTGTTTCTTCCGTTTTACCCAAATCCTGTTTGTTACTGTTTCTATTGTCTCATTCTTTGGTGCTATCCTGTACTCAGTTGTGTCTGACTCTTTGTGACCCCATGGACTGTAGCACATCAGGCTTCTCTGTCCACAGAATTTTCCAGACAAGAATACTGGAATGAGTTGCCATTTCCTATTCCGGCAATCTTTCTCACCCAGGGATTGAACTTGTGTCTCTTGTGTCTCCTACATTGGCAGTCAGATTCTTTACTATGCTCTGGTAGCTTCCTTTAATTCAGAACGCATCCAGCCAATCTTTTCTCAGACTTACTGGAAAGCCAACTATGCTCAAAGACCTTTTACCTTAAAAGAAACAAACATCCTTGTGTTTAGATTTCACAGGGAGCTTAAAATGGCTAACAGGAAAACCTCTGGCAAATGAGGATGTCAGGTCGGGTAATCATAAAGAATTTTGGGTATGTTTTTCTCCAGCATTTGAATACAGACACACCCAAAAAGAAGACTATGAGAAGAGGACTCACTGGCTGTTTACCACCTCTTGGAGACTCAGATAATATCCGTGACTCAGCTAGTTGCTGACCAAGAAGCATTGATGCCTTGGGTTCTGGTCACACAAGTCAATGTCCCAGTTATCATGGTTATTCCTGGGTGTGAAGGGTTGGGCCTGGAGGCATTGAGCACACAGTTCAATTTTGTTTCTATAAAAAAGGAACTTTAGCTAATCATCAGTGTTATCACAACTATATTAACATTTTCTTACTTAAGGAATGATAAATTCAAAGCAGGATTCAAAGAAATACAAATCTTTAGATAGAATATGGCAATTTCTGGACTAATTCTCAACTGTTACAAATTAACATCTTGTAACACCTATTTTGAAATGGACTTTGCCCTTTGCTCAACCAAATTAAGCACAGATTTTTACCCGGTGTTAGAACCTCTAGGAGCTGTGCTGCTGTAGTTACTGAACCTGGAATAAATCAGAACTCAGAAACACAGGGCCCTGGCTGTTCTGAAACAGGTTGCAATTCACCCAAAAGGAATCGTGAATGCTTATTTCAGTTTGCCATAGTAGCTCTGGAGCACTAATTTCACAGAAGTCAAATTCAGAACTTCCTACTGTTTTCCCAAAAGGGATTTCCTATCACTATACCCACAATCTTTACATCTTTTATACTTTCATTTGAAAAGCACTTGGAAAAAATACCAAGTTAGTGGTCAACTTCTAAAATGGTTTCATTACCATTAGAAAAATCTTAACGCTAACCTCCTATTCTAGCATTTCCTACTGATTTCTGGGAAACTCACTTGTTAGTATAAAAGAGGGGTTTGCATGCAGTCTGTTTGTTGGTACACATTTTGTCAAGTGAAGTCCTAAGAGAATCTCAATATATAAAACTAATGAAAATCAGTAGCTATAACAGAATCAAAAGAGGAGGCATTTCCATTTCCGGACACAGTTTGAAAACCACTTGGTAAAAGTTAATTAATTATCTATTTTTTAATATAAATTTATTTATTTTGACTGGAGGCTAATTACTTTACAATATTGTATTGGTTTTGCCACATATTGACATGAATCTGCCACAGGTATACACGTGTTCCCTATTCTGAACCCCCATCCAACCTCCCTCCCCATACCATCCCAGTGCACCAGCCCCGAGTATCCTGTATCATACATCGAACCTGGACTGGCGATTCGTTTCATATAAGTTAATATACAAGTATCAATGCCATTCTCCCAAATCATCCTACCCTCTTCCTCTCCCACAGAGTCCAAATGACTGTTCCATATATCTGTATCTCTTTNTTGGTTTTGCCACATATTGACATGAATCTGCCACAGGTATACACGTGTTCCCTATTCTGAACCCCCATCCAACCTCCCTCCCCATACCATCCCAGTGCACCAGCCCCGAGTATCCTGTATCATACATCGAACCTGGACTGGCGATTCGTTTCATATAAGTTAATATACAAGTATCAATGCCATTCTCCCAAATCATCCTACCCTCTTCCTCTCCCACAGAGTCCAAATGACTGTTCCATATATCTGTATCTCTTTTCCTGTCTCGCATACAGGGTTATCGTTACCATCTTTCTAAATTCCATATATATGCATTAGTANAAGTGGTCTGGGATTCCCATCTCTTTCAGAATTTTCCACAGTTTATTGTGATCCACATATTCAAATGTAGGAGACACAGGTTCAATCCCTGGGTCAGGAAGATCCCCTGGAGAAGGGAATGGCAACCCACTCCAATATTCTTGCCTGTAGACTATCATGGACAGAGGAGTCTGGTGGGATGCATCCTTCGAGTCGCAAACAGTTGAAGCGACTAACACACAGGACTTTCTTTATGATCAATGGGTATCTGCGAGGAGGACAGGAGTGAGTCAATGGCTTTCCAGAATTGCTAATGGCGGGAGTGAAAACAGGGGCTAGCTCTAGGTTGTGGACTTGTGGCTTTTCCTGGCCTTCCATGCATTTCACAGGCATTGTGTTTGGTGCCAGAAGATTCTGGCATATGGCTCTCCATTCTGAAGACAGGCAGGCACATATACTATACTAAATGTCCCAGGGGTGGGGGTGGGGCACAAACTTTTTCCTGCAATGGGATTATGGGAATGGCAAAGGGGATGCAAGCAGACACTGCCATAGAAATGACCAGGCAAGGCATGCACTCACAGCTCTGAAGTAGTAAATCTCTCTTGAAGGAGGCAAGGAGGGGGCTATAGTGACTACATGTCTTGGGAGAGCTGAAATTTACATAGAGACTTGAGGTATGAAGAGCATTGCCCCAGTTGGAGTGGAACGGAAAGGCACCAAAAAGAGGAAATAATTTAACAAAAGCACAGAGCTGTGATGGTGATTGAGTGTCAACATGAATTGAAAATGTGCTGTCCCCAAATTCATATGCTGAAGGCTGAAACCCCATATAAAAAGATGTGGAAGAGGGAAGGAAAGTAAGGGAAAAGAATAACAAGACCTCATTTCTATGCTGCTGATTCCCAACAACAGACCCACAGAGACACACTCTCTTGCACTCTCCCTTGGCCCCAGACACACCCAGAGTTGTCCATCTCCTACTGACACCAGAAGTAGGACAGGTCCATTTTATTCAGTGAGCCCATTTTGATTCCTTCTTCCAGGTTTAGGTGTTTTTTAAAATATAAATTTATTTATTTTAATTGGAGGTTAATGTTTAAAAACGCAGAGAAAGGCCACATTTCTAACCAAAGATGGAAGAGAAAAGGGTTTCTTTGAAACTGATCAAATGCAATTAAGGCAGAATATCCAATTCATACACCTTTGATTAACCTTTATCTGGAGAGAAATGATTGGTGATTAAGAATTAGATGAGGTGAATAATTATATCAGGAATCTGCCTTCAAAGAAATCTCTTTTAGTGCTAGAGAAAAAGCTGATAAAAAACAATCATGGCTGTTAATAGTGTCTTTTAAGGAGAATAATTAACCTGTAATAACAATTTTGGCCTCAACTTAAGCCCTATAAAATAATCCTTTTTCATTAACTTCAAGTTCAATTAGCATCAATAATGAGCATTCATTTAGAAGTAACCACAGCGTCAAGCTCCCTGATGACTGAGCCTGTGACTGCTCAGATACCAGCTGTAAAACCCTCAGCCTTTGCTGCCGCACAGCCCCAAAGTGGGAAGCTTGGAGTGGACACGTTTAGGACAAGGAACAATTTGGTCCTCTGAAATATAAATGTTTCATATGATGCCAAAGTTTGTAGAGACAAAGAAGAGGAAGATGACAAGGATGAGGAATAAGGGGAAGAAGGGCAGCCACTACCATCTCCAGGGGTCTGCTAATCTTAATATTTGCTTATCCAAGAGCTTATGTAACATTACAGTTAATTTTATCCCATCTTCAACTGAGTTGAACTGGTAATTCAGACACTATATAGGATTGTCCTAAATGAAAGAAAAGGCCCCTACAAGATATGACCCAGAGGGAAACAAAAGCTTTATATGAAACCTTCTGCCCTTTCTGTAACTCCAAAAATTAAAAATGATGATTTGACTACCCATCAGGCATTTTCCCCCTTCTTTCTTGCTAACAGGGTCTCAACTCTGATCAGGTTTGGAACATCTATGTACTTCAAGAGCACTATTTTAGACCTGAGACATGACTGCTGAACAGTTAAAGGCAATGGTTATTAAGTAAGGCCCCTACACTAATACACTAACAAGGGCTTCCCAGTTGGCGCTAGTGCTAAAGAATCCACCTGCCAATGTAGGAGACATAAGAGACACGGGTTCAATCACTGGGTCAGGAAGATCCCATGGAGGAGGGCATGGCAACCCACTCCAGTATTTTTGCCTGGAGAATCCCAGGGACAATGGAGCCTGGTGGACTATGGTCCATACGGTTGCAAAGAGTCGCACATGACTGAAGCAACTTAGCCTGCATGCATGCATGCATGCATGCATGATCCACTAACAGAGTACTTGTTAGTAATTCAAGTACACAGGCCCACCCTAGACATACTGACCCAGGAGCTCTGAGGATGCAGGCCAGCAGTGTCTGTTTTAATAAGCCCTCCCAGTGATTCTGACACAAGGTCAAGTTTGAGACTATGTGAATTGTGTTATTTCCTTTAGATTTCTTTTAGATTTAGGCAGTTTTTGGAAGTTTTCCTTTTTCTCATGAAGGAACAAAAGACAAACGCTTGCCCTTTTTCAGCTTCATGTGAAGGTGCCTAGAGCTTCTGCAACCACATACCCTGAGGAAGACAGAGTGGAAAGACAGAAAGGATCTGGGTCCTTTAGATTATCAAGTGCTCCTGAGTTGAGGAAGACAGAGTGGAAAGACAGAAAGGATCTGGGTCCTTTAGATTATCAAATGCTCCTGAGTTAACAAACCCTAGAGACACACCAGCTCTTGAATTCTCATTATATAAGACTGTTCAGCTACTTTTAGTTGGGTCTTTGTTATTCGCAGACAAAAGTAATTTAGTTGATCTCAATGAGAACAAGCATAATCACAATACAAATAACATCTAGGAAGCACTTATCATGGGCCAAGTCGGCCTCATGTGCATCATCTCAATTCATCTTCACAGCTGGCCTTGCCTCCTCCTTGACTATTAGCAACATTTCTCTGGAAGGCTGTAGTCAACATGTACTGACTAATCTAGGATTCCTTTGAGGAGCCCTGGCCCAGTCCAATTTCCCTGTCTTGCCCAGATAACAGGTCCTCTGCACCTCCATCTACCCTAAAGTGATAAAGTGAAATCGTTCAGTCATGTCTGACTCTTTGTGACCCCGTGGACTGTAACCTACCAGGTTCCACCATCCATGGGATTTTCCAGGCAAGAATACTGGAGTGGGTGGCCATTTCCTTCTCCAGGAGATCTTCCCGACCCAGGGATTGAACCCGGGTCTCCCACATGGTAGGCATTGTAGGCAGACGCTTTACCGTCTGAGCCACAGGGAAGATCCTCCATCTACCCTAAGGATAGGTCAATTCATCCATTGATTCATGTATTAGATTTCAGAGGAAAGGGAAAGAGGAAGGGAAGTAAAGCATCTGCATGAAATGCCTACCCGAGGGATATCAGTGGTAATGGGCTTCCTAATAGACAGTCATGAACACGTGATAACTGTGGACCAAAAAGTGACTATGTAGTAGAACCAAAGTAGGTGGCCAGGGCCACACATCAACCTGCCCTTGCCTTCTATCCCCAGGAACTTGTTAGTTTCTAAGAAGAACAGCTATCTGCTCCTCTCTCTTCACCACTCCTTTCTCCTTGGGCCACGGTTCTTAATATTCAGTATTTCAGTTCAGTTCAGTTCAGTCACTCAGTCGTGTCCGACTCTTTGCAACCCCATGGACTGCAGCAGGCCAGGCTTCCCCGTCCATCACCAATTTCCGGAGTTTGCTCAAACTCATGTCCATCGAGTCCGTGATGTGATCCAACCATCTCATGCTCTGTCGTCCCCCTCTCCTCCTGCCTTCAGTCTTTCCCAGCATCAGGGTCTTTTCAAATGAGTCAGCTCTTTGCATTAGTTGGCCAAAGTACTGGAGTTTCAGCTTCAACATCAGTCCATTCAATGAATATCCAGGACTGATTTCCTTTAGGATGGACTGATTTGACCTCCTTGGAGTCCAAGGGACTCTCAAGAATCTTCTTCAACACCACAGTTCAAAGCATCAATTCTTTGGCACTCAGCTTTCTTTATAGTCCAATTCTCATATCCATACATGATTACTGGAAAAACCATAGCTTTGAGAAGATGGACCTTTGTCGGCAATGTCTCTGCTTTTTAATATGCTGTCTAGGTTGGTCATAGTTTTTCTTCCAAGGAGCAAGTGTCTTTTCATTTCATGGCTGCAGTCACCATCTGAAGTGATTTTGGAGCCCAAGAAAATAAACTCTCACTTTTTTCAGTGTTTCCTTACCTATGTGCCATGAAGCAATGGGACTGGATGCCATGATCTTCGTTTTCTGAATGTTGAACTTTAAATCAACTTTTTCACTCTTCTCTTTCATTTTCATCAAAACCCTCTTTAGTTCTTCCTCTCTTTCTGCCATAAGGGTGGTGTCATCTGCCTATCTGAGGTTATTGATATTTCTCCCGGCAATCTTGATTCCAGCTTGTGCTTCTTCCAGCCCAGCGTTTCTCATGATGTACTCTGCATATAAGTTAAATAAGCAGGGTGACAATATAAAGCCTTGACATACTCCTTTCCCGATTTGGAACCAGTCTGTTGTTCCATGTCCAGTTCTAACTGTTGCTTCCTGATCTGCATACAGATTTCTCAGGAGGTCTGATATTCCCATCTCTTTAAGAAATTTCCACAGTTTGTTGTGATCCACACAGTCAAAGGCTTTGGTATAGTCAATAAAGTAGCTCTCTGGTACTCTCTTGCTTTTTCAATGATCCAACAAATGTTGGTAATTTGATCTCTGGTTCCTCTGCTTTTTCTAAATCCAGCTTGAACATCTGGAAGTTCACAGTACATGTACTGTTGAAGCATGGCTTGGAGAAGTTTGAGCATTGAATTCAGGAAGTTTGAAGCCTGGATACAGGAATTTTCAAAAGAGGATGGTACTGTGCATGATGGCTGCTTGGCTTGACAGACAGACCCCTGAGCTGCAAAAGTACAGATGACACAAGATGGCAGAGTAGAAGGATGTGTGTTCATTTTCTTCTGCAAGAACTCAAAAATTACCCCACACTGCTGAACAACCATTGACAGGAGAATGTTGGATCCCACCCAAAAAAGATACCCCATGTCCAAGAGCAAAAGAGAAGCCCCAGCAAGATGGTAGGACTGGCAAAATCATATTTAGAATCAAACCTCATACCCGCCAAAGATGCTTGGAGGGTACAAACAAAACCTTGTGCACATCAGGAGACCCCACAGAGACTGAGCCAGACCTGCTGTTGAGTGTCTGAGTGACTCCTGTGGAGCTATGGGTCAGCAGTGGCCTGCCGCAGAAGCAGTGGCTCTGAGTGCAGCAGACTCAGGTATGGCATAAGCCCTCTTGGAGGAGGTTGCCATTAACCCCACCATAGAGCTGCCAGAACTTACACACAACTGGGGAAACGGACTCTTGGAAGGCACAAACAAAACCTTGTATGCACCAGGACCCAGGAGAAAAGAGCAGTGACCCCACAAGAGACTGACCCAGATTTGCTTATGAGTGTCCAAGAGTCTCTAGCAGAGGTGTGGGTCAGTGGTGGCCTGCTGCAGGGTCAGGGGCACTAAGTGCAGCAATGCATGCATGGGGCCTTTTTTAGAAAGTCACCATTATCTTCATTACCTCCACCATAGTTTGGTCTCAGATCAAACAATCAAGTTCCTTCAGGTCATGGGAGGAAGCACAGCCCCGCCCATCAACAAAAAATTGGACTAAAGATGTACTGAACATGGCCCTGCCCATAAGAACAAAATCTAGTTTCCCCCACAGTCAGTCTCTCCCATCAGGAAGCTTCCATAAGCCTCTTATCCTTATCCCTCAGAGGGCAGACAGAATGAAAACCACAGTCACAGAAAACTAATCAATCTGATCACATGGACCACAGCCTGGTCTAACTCAGTGAAACTATGAGCCATGCCGTGTAGGGCCACCCAAGATAGGTCATGGTGGAGAGTTCTGACAAAACGTGGTCTGCTGTAGAAGGGAACAGCAAACCACTTCAGTATTCTTCCCTTGAGAACCCCATGAAAAGTATGAAAAGGAAAAAAGATAGGACACTGAAAGAGGAACTCCCCAGGTCAGTAGGTGCCCAATATGCTCCTGGAGAAGAATGGAGAAAGAACTCCAGAAAGAAGTAAGTGATGGAGCCAAAGCAAAAACAATGACCAGTTGTGAATGTGATTGGTGATAGAAGTAAAGTCTGATGCTGTAAAGAACAATATTGCATAGGAACCTGAAATGTTAGGTCCATGAATCAAGGTAAATTGGAATGGTCAAACAGGAGATGGCAAGAGTGAACATCGACATTTCAGGAATCAGTGAACTAAAATGGACTAGAGTGGGAGAATTTAACTCAGATGATCATTATATCTACTACTGTAGGCAAGAATCCCTTGGAAGAAATGGAGTAGCCATCATAGTCAAGAAAAGAGTCCGAAATGCAGTACTTGGATATAATCTCAAAAACAACTGAATGATCTCTGTTCATTTCCAAGCCAAACCATTCAATGTCACAGTAATCCAAGTCTATGCCCCAACCAGTAATGCTGAAGAAGCTGAAGTTGAACAGTTCTACAAGAACTTCATGTGCGTCATGAAAACCTACAAGACATTCTAGAACTAACACCCCCCAAAGATGTCTTTTTCATTATAGGGAACTGGAATTCAAAAGTAGAAAGTCAAGAGATACCTAGACTAACAAGCAAGTTTGGCCTTGGAGTACAAAATGAAGCAGGGCAAAGGCTAACTGAGTTTTGCCAAGAGAATGCACTGGTCATAGCAAACACCCTCTTCCAACAACACAAGAGAAGACTCTACACATGGACATCACCAGATGGTCAATACCAAAATCAGACTGATTATAGTCTTTGCAGCCAAAGACAGAGAAGCTCTATACAGTCAGCAAAAACAAGACCTGGAGCGGACTGTGGCTCAGATCATGAATTCCTTATTGCCAAATTCAGACTGAAATTAAAGAAAGTAGGGAAAATCACTAGACCATTCATTCAGGTATGACTCAAATAAAATCCTTTATGATTCTACAGTAGAATTGACAGATAGATTCAAGGGATGAGATCTGATAGAGTGCCTTAAGAAATATAAACTGAGGTTCGTGGTATTTTACAGGAGGCGGAGATCAAGACTATCCCCAAGAAAAACATTTGCAAAAAGGCAAAATGGTTGTCAGAGAAGGCCTTACAAAAAGCTGAAAAGAGAAGAGAAGCAAAAGATAAAGGAGAAAAGGAAGATATAAACATCTGAATGCAGAGTTCCAAAGAATAGCAAGGAGAGATAAGAAAGCCTTCCTCAGTGACCAATGCAAAGAAATAGAGGAAAACAATAGAATGAGAAAGACTACAGAGCTCTTTAAGAAAATTAGAGATACTAAGGGAACATTTCATGCAAAGATGGCCACAATAAAGGACAGAAATGGCATGGACCTAACAGAAACACAAGATATTAAGAAAAGGTGGCGAGAGTATACAGAACTATACAAAAAAGATCTTCATGACCCAGATAACCATAATGGTGTGATCACTCACCTAGACTTAGACATCCTGGAACGCAAAGTCAAATGGACCTTAGATAGCATCACTGTGAACAAAGCTAGTGGAGGTGATGGAATTCCAGTAGAGCTATTTCAAGTCCTAAAAGATGTTGCTGTGATAGTGCTACACTCAATATGCCAGCAAATTTGGAAAACTCAGCAGTGGCCACAGGACTAGAAAAGGTCAGTTTTTATTCCAATCCCAAAGAATGCAATACCTAAACACATTTTAATTTTAAGGAAATTTCAATTTAGTCACTTAAAAGTAATTTTTCTAGTACCCACTATGGTACCTACCTTGTACATGGTAGGTACTTCTATCAATGTCTGTCCACAGTCAACACGAAAACCAGAAGCTATAATACAGCCAAACTATAGTAGCCACATGCCCTTGACCAAGCTCTACAGAAGGTTGATGAAAAATACACAGGATACCCTGAGAAATGAAGAACTTGGTGCTGTATTTCCTTATTGCTCTGCTTCATCCTTCAGCTTGTTCATCTCAAGATGGAGAACTGTAAGGAGGGAAGAGGGCATCCCATTATGATAGGTGGAGAAGAAACAAAAGAGAAAGCAGGAAAGTAAGAGGGATAAGTGAATCAAGCAAACTAGCTGAGGAGTATGTGAATCTGAGCACTACTGGGTTTTCATCCTACCCTACAGCCTTCTGTAAAATTATAATCAAGTGTCCTTTAAAAAATAAGTTTTCCTTGTAATAGGGATATAAAGGAAGCACAAGGCTGGAACAAGAAAGAAACATTCAGGTTTAGAAACCTAATCCNGAATAAGCGAATCAAGCAAACTAGCTGAGGAGTATGTGAATCTGAGCACTACTGGGTTTTCATCCTACCCTACAGCCTTCTGTAAAATTATAATCAAGTGTCCTTTAAAAAATAAGTTTTCCTTGTAATAGGGATATAAAGGAAGCACAAGGCTGGAACAAGAAAGAAACATTCAGGTTTAGAAACCTAATCCCAGTTCAATTCAGTCTCTCAGTAGTATCCGACTCTTTGCAACCTCATAGACTGTAGCACGCTAGGCTTCCTGATCCATCACCAAATTCCCTGAGCTTCCTCAAACTCATGTCCATTGAGTCGGTGATGCCATCCAACCATCTCATCCTCTGTCGTCCCCTTCTCCTCCTGCCTTCAATCTTTCCCAGCATAAGGGTCTTTTCCAATGACTCAGTTCTTTGCATCACATGGCCAAAGTGTTGGAGTTTCAGCTTCAGCATCAGTCCTTCCAATGAATATTCAGGACTGATTTCCTTTAGGATGGACTGATTTGATCTCCTTGCAGTCCAAGGGACTCTCAAGAGTCTTTTCCAACACCACAGTTCAAAGCATCAATTCTTTAGCACTCAGCCTTTTTTATGGTCCAACTCTCACATCCATATGTGACTACTGGAAAAACCATAGCTTTGACTACACAGAATTTTGTTGGCAAAGTAATGTCTCTGCTTTTTAATATGCTGTCTAGGTTGGTCATAGTTTTTCTTCCAAGGAGCAAGTGTCTTTTCATTTCATGGCTGCAGTCACCATCTGCAGTCTGTCACTGTTTCCATTGTTTCCTCATCTATTTGCCATGAAGGGATAGGACTGGATGCCATGATCTTCATTTTTTGAATATTGAGTNTGTCTGGTCATAGTTTTTCTTCCAAGGAGCAAGTGTCTTTTCATTTCATGGCTGCAGTCACCATCTGCAATCTGTCACTGTTTCCATTGTTTCCTCATCTATTTGCCATGAAGGGATAGGACTGGATGCCATAATCTTCATTTTTTGAATATTGAGTTTTAAGCCAGCTGTTTTACTCCCCTCTTTCACTTTCATCAAGAGGCTCTTTAGCTCTTCTTCGCTTTCTGCCATAAAGGTGGTGTGTCATCTGTGTATCTGAGGTTATTGATATTTCTCCTAGCAATCTTGATTCCGGCTTGTGCTTCATGCAGCCCAGCATTTTGCATGATGTATTCTGCTGCTGCTGCTAAGTTGCTTCAGTCGTGTCCGACTCTGTGTGACCCTATAGACAGCACCCCAACAGGCTCCTCCGTCCCTGGGATTCTCCAGTCAAGAACACTGGAGTGGGTTGCCATTTCCTTCTCCAATGCATGAAAGTGAAGTCGCTCAGTTTTGTTTGACTCTTAGCAACCCCATGGGCTACAGCCTACCAGGCTCCTCCATCCATGGGATTTTCCAGGCAAGAGTACTGGTGTGGGGTGCCATTGCCTTCTCCGATGTACTCTGAATATAAGTTAAATAAGCAGGGTGACAATATATAGCTTTGACGTACTCCCTTCCTGATTTGGAACCAGTCTGTTCCATGTTCAGTTCTAACTTTTGCTTCTTGACCTGCATACAGATTTCTCAGGAGGCAGATAAGGTGGCCTGGTATTCCCATCTCTTTAACAATTTTCCACAGTTTGTTGTTATCCACACAGTCAAAGGCTTTGGCGTAGTCAATAAAGCAGAAGTAGATGTTTTTCTGAAATTCTCTTGCTTTTTCTATGATCCAAAGGATGCTGGCAATTTGAACTCTGGTTCCTCTGCTTTTTCTAATCCCAGTTACAAGATCCAAATCCCAGTTCAGTCACTTACTAGTTGCATGATTTAGGCAAATTATATAACCTCTCAGAGCCTCATTGTGAAACTAAGGTGAAAATATCCATCTTTTGCAGTTCTGAAGATTAACTGAGAGAATGACTAGAAAATGTCCGGCATATAATAAATGTTCAATAAATGTTAGCAACATGTGTCTTATTTCTCCAACTTCTTCCTCCTCAATACGTTTTCTGAAGTCAAGTCTGATACTCTCTGTGTCAGGTAATATTTGCGAATTTTTAAGCAAATTATTGAAAAATTTTTTTCTTTGAAGGGGAGGATGATGAGGATAAAGTAAACTCAACTTCTGAGTTCTATACCTGCCATTTGTGCAAAGTTAGTTCAAATCACAGATGAAATCTGGATGCCAGGAGTGGAGTCCCAACTTCAAGTCCAGCCACCAGGTCTGAAAACCTTACTTCATCTGATTAAATTATCTGCCAAGCAGCTCTGTCTCTGCTGAGAATCACTGCTCTACTTTTGAAAAGCTGCAAATCAAACAACAGGGCTGTCCAGGGAACTGAAAATTTCGCTCTTTAAACATTTCCTCCTATAAATAAATATAAATGGTTGCTTTCCTCTAGAGAAAATTTGTATCCCTCTGATCTCTGCAGGACTGGAGAAGGTGCCAAGAGGATCGCACGTTTTCTGGCGAACATTCCCAATCAGCTTAATCTCTTCACTGACAATCTTCTGATCTGACAGAAGTAGAGGTTATTGTGTCCCTCAGTTTATAAAGTATTAGAGGGAGGGTGAGTGGATCAGAGAGAAGAACAGAACACAAAAGTCATCAGGGAGATGGAGGAGCAGGGAGAGTTACTTTTGATACAGCTCCATAATCCATAATTCAGCAAGCTTTTCATTTCTCTTATCTTCTAAAAAAAAAAAATGAAATTAAGTTCGAAGCAAAGTGCATAATTTATAAGTCTCTGTGCTGATTATTCCCAAATCCCCATGCCTAGCCCTGACTTCTTACATGAGTTCTAGTCTCATATTTCCAATTTCCTACCAAATGTTGCTGCCCTAAGTGAGCTCTCATCTCAGCTCCCCATGTGCCAAAAGAACTCAGCTCTTCCTCCCAAATTTCTTTTCTTTCCCAATTCTTCTTTCCTATCAAATGAATCATTGTTATTCTAATCTTACTGGCAAAAAGCTCTAAAAAAATTGGATTCTCCCCTCTTGCCTCTGACACCTAAATCTGTTAAGTTTTTCTGGACTCATTCTTTTCTCTACCATCCCACTTTCAAAATATTTCCCCACCCTCCACTCCAGAATACTGACTCTAGTCTTTGCAATACTAATACAGACTGTAAATTCTTACCAATTTCATTTTCCTAAAATGCTATTCATATCAGACCTATTGATGGCAGCCTATTTCTTGCTATGAGTAAGTTAAACATTCTTGCTTGCTCTCTAGGGCTCTCCTATCATGACCTGATCCCATCTTGTTCCCTCCAACACATCTCTTCTCCAAACGGAAAACCAGAACAGAGTATCTTGGATACATTCTGCATATTCAGAAAAGCATCCAAAAAGCTTGGGTTTTCCTTTGCGGTAGAAATGAAAATAAATTTATTTAATCTTATAGTTTCTAGGCACATTAGTTAGTAGTAAACAACACTTATAATCTGCTAGTTACCAAACACATAAGAATNATGTTCCAGCAGAGCATGACATTCATATTAGGTAATCCAGGAGAGCTGGCTGAGTTAACCAAACTGAATTGAGCAGCCCTCACTCCAAGCTCCATATTATATTCTTCCCACCTAGAATGGTCTCCTTCATCCTGACTATCTAGAACCCACTCATCTCCAAGAGCCATCAAGCCTCAGCTCCATCAAGTCTCAACTCACTAACTCCCTACTCACTGTTCTTTGCCCCAAGACCCTTAGCTTTTACAATACATTCAAGCATTGAATCTCCAACTTTTGACTCCAAGTCCCATATTTTTGGTTTTTCTTATTAGATTATAAGTTGTTTAAAGTCAGGGATCACGTTTTATAATTACTGTATTTTACCCTATAGAATTTTACAAAATTCTAAACACATAAGTTTCTATTAATAATTGTTGAATGGAGAACAAAGTCAAGGAAAGAGTCAATAAGCCATTAAGAAGTATATACCATGCTAATGGATTGGAAGGATTAATATTGATAAAATGACCATACTACCCAAGGCAATACACCTATCAAAATATCAATGGCATTTTTCACATAGCTAAAAAAAATTTTTTTTAATGTATGGAAAAATAAAAGAACTCTAATTACTAAAATGAACTTGAGAAAGATCAGAGTTGGAGGTATCATGCTTCCCAACTACAAAACTACAGTAATCAAAACACTATGGTACTGGCACAAAATAGACACATCAATCAATGGAACAGAATAGAGAACCTAGAAACAAATCCACACATATAACAGTCAACTAATCTAGGACAAAGGAGGCAAAAATATACAATAAATGAAGTGCTATCTCTAAAAGTTTTGAGTCACTATGTTGTACCCCTTAAATTAGTAAAATATTGTAAATCAACTATACCTCAATTTAAAAAAATTAAATGTGAGTGAATAAACTTGTAAGACACATACTGTGTTCATTGGGGTATGGGTAATTAAAGATGGAAAGGATCTGTTTAAGTAGTCCTCTTAATATACCATATTAAATGTATCCCACCAGGGCTTCCCTGGTGGCTCAGATGGTAAAGCATCTGCCTGCAATGCGGGAGACCCGGGTTCGATTCCTGGGTCGGGAAGATCCCCTGGAGAAGGAAATGGCAATCCACTCCAGCACTCTTGCCTGGAAAATCCCATAGACGGAGGAGCCTGATAGGCTACAGTCCATGGGGTCGCAAAGAGTCAGACACGATTGAGAGACTTCACTTCCAATGTGCCATACCTCCTGTCTTTCACACTGAGACAGATGAATCAAGTAGTCCCTTATTTCCCAATTTTCCCCCTAACGTAAACCCTATCCAAATAAGGAGGAAGTTCAGCTTTTAATACATGAAGGTAGGTGAATAATAAGTATTGATCAATCTAGTTATCTATCTGTTTGTCCATCTATCTAGTTTCTTATCTATCACCTCTGTCCACACAGCTAGTCTCTAATAGAACAGAAAACCAGAACAGAGTATCTTGGATACATTCTGCATATTCAGAAAAGCATCCAAAAAGCTTGGGTTTTCCTTTGCGGTAGAAATGAAAATAAATTTATTTAATCTTATAGTTTCTAGGCACATTAGTTAGTAGTAAACAACACTTATAATCTGCTAGTTACCAAACACATAAGAATCAAAGAAGGTTATCCTTTCCTACCACTGCTCTGTGAAATTCTAATTACGCCTGCAACTGTTTATAAAAATAGGATTTTTCCAGTATCACTTCAAAACCAGCCCTGGAAATAGGTTAGAACCACATAATTTTAACAGGAAAGGGATAGTAGAAATTAGAACTCATTTATTTCACATGACTGAAACTAAGACTGAGAAAGTTTAGGTGATTTGGCTAGGTTCAAATAGGACAAGTCAGCACATCCTAAGATGAAAACCTAATCCCATGACTCCCTGGTCCAAAACTCTTCCCTCCTTCTACTGCTTCAACTTACAAAGGTTTTCAAACTTCATAGTTAAGAACTTTTTCTGCTATGAAAGTAAAAGATCTTACAATGAATATCTTAGAGAGTTAAAAAATAACCTTCATGACTTAATTAAAATTATTTGACATTAAACATAAATAAAGAAAAGACTTACTGGATCCATATGCCACTCTTAGGAAATGCACAATGCAATGGCTCTGATTTTCTGATGACTTTAGTTCTTTGAGCAAACAGACTGCTTTAGTCTACAACATTTCAAGATTATAGGATAAACTAATTTTGAATATGGCTAAATTTCAGTAAAGATGATATAGAAAGAAAGACACAAAAATGTTAGGGGATGCTTTTATTAATAAAACAACAATAATATTAAAATAGAAGATAACAAATAATATTTTCAACCCTTTAACCATGTGGCAGGCGCTACATTAAACTTTTTAAAATTATCTCATTTACCTCCCATGCTGCTGCTACTGCTAAGTCACTTCAGTCGTGTCCGACTCTGTTTGACCCCATAGACGGCAGCCCACCAGGCTCCCCCATCCCTGCGATTCTCCAGGTAAGAACACTAGAGGGGGTTGCCATTTCCTTCTCCAATGCATGAAAGTGAAAAGTGAAAGTGAAGTCACTCCCATAAGAACCCTATAAAGCAAGTGTTATAATCTCTGTTACTTCATAATCTCTATTCTATAGATAAGACTTCCAAGAGCAGAAAAGTAAGTTGTTGTCTCATTATTTTATGAACTTTTATATAATAAGTTCTGGAATTGAATACCAGACCCAGAATTAAGTTCAGATTCCATTTTCTTAACACACTGAAATACTGTGTCATTTCAAAAGTGAATGGGTTAACTAACATTCTTTAAAAAAAGAAAAAACAAAAAGACCTTTCAGAGCATACCCTCTGAAAGAGATACTGCTGCTTCTGATTTTAATTGAGTATGAGGCAGACTACAGAATGACACTCCAGGCTGAAGGATTATACTTCTATCAGGGATTACACAGCTGGAGCAAGATAATTCTCCCTGCTTCTGTTTTAACAATAAAATGTCTTTAGTAAAATGGGGATAACTGATTCAAGTAAAAATGCATATATATAATATTTTTCATTTAATCAAAGAACAGGCCATGTGGATTGTGGATCTTTCCCTAGAATGCTACCCAAACCATGCCACACAGATATAAAAAACCCAAACACAATTTTGGGTCACAAAATACTTTCTTGATGTTATCAAGCGTTCTCATTACCTACCAGGAATCACTTACCACTTCATTCTCTTCTGATCTTTCAGAATGCTTTTTCTGTTTTCTGAAATGTAAACATCATGGCTTATATACTGTTTCCTTAAAAATGTTTATGATTCTCATAGGCCAGAATCTCCGTGTAAATTAGACGTAAATCTAAACTATGTTTCTAAATATTTAAGGACATAAAAAATCCCTATCAATCCTGCTGTCATTTTAAGCTATTTGACATTTATTGTTCTGAAGAGAAAGGTCAGATGTATCAAATCTGCATTTGTACTTCTTGACATTTTTCTTCAACTACAGTTTTCCAAACTATGGTATTAAGACTAATACTATGAAAGAAAGAAAAAAAAGAAGGAAGCGGGAAGGGAGGGAGGGGAGGGGTGGGGAGAGCTGAAGGAGGGGACTAGAAGGGAAGGAAAGAAAGAGGGAAGGGGGAAGGGGAAAAAACTTCCCTTGTAGCACATTTCCAACCTTAGCTGCCCACTGTGACACATGTGTTTTCAGTGCTTTCCTCCTCAGCTGCGTTTGTCAAGCAGATACGTGTGGGTACAGAGAGGCTGGAGCATGAAGGGAAAGGCAGGATCTGTGGAACGGAAGGGGACGCATGGTTTCATGATCTATTCAGCATGACCTTTGCTCATATTTCATGGAATGGACTGAGACCATCTGGCCCCACTCCTGGGCTCTCCATCCTTCATCTCTGCATAGCCCTCTGCATATCTGTCTTCTCTCTAGTCTGCAGTTCTGCCCATTCCTACCTCTAAGCTGCAGTAACATAAGGATTCCTAGTTAATTGCTTCAACGTGCTCCACAATGCTCAGATCACAGCAGAAGTTGTCTTCCTTTGAAGGAGACCCCTTAAAAAGGAGATGTCAGGAGTAAATAAGCAAACACAGTGAGCACTCCAAAACCCAGTTTATGAAGAAAGCTGACAAGGGAAACTAGGATGTATGGTTCCTTCACAGCACTCATCATCATTTCTTATTTTATGCATTTGTTACTCTGCACACTTTAAATGCTTCCCTCTAGTCTACAAACCCCATGAGGCCAGAGCCCTGGTCTGTTTTATTCATTGCTGTCTGCGCAGTACCTAGCACAGTGTTTGATATTCTGAAGCTGCTCAATAATTATTTGTTGAATTAACAACTGTTAAAAAAAGAAACATAAGGTGAGAAAAAGGAAAAGAAAGAAAAGAAGGAGGAGACAAAGGAAATTATCCAGCATATGTAGGATAACTGACTGATGTAAAGGGCCCTCATACTGGGGAAAGAATAACAGTCATCAAGTAGAATAATGGACAAGAGTTAAACTGGCTAGGACTTAAATACCAGATCCTTCTCTCCTTAACTATATGATCTTTGCCAGTAACTTTAATCTCTCTGAGTCTTAGTTATCTGAAAATAGGAATAATAATATAATCAACCTTGTAATAGTGAGGACTAAATATTGTAATCTGTGAAAATTGTTCAATGGTAACTATTACCATTAGTATTAAGCTACATAGGAGTAGATTTAGCCATTATTAAATATTTTTTCAACATATCTGTCCAGAAAAAATAGGGCAGCCTCATAAAACAGTGATTCCCCATCTTCCAGAAACATTTTAAAAGATGAGATTGCAGGAACACTATCAAAGAATAGACTGCAGGAGCAGACAAAGCCTGAGTGGAGTGGCATCTGAGGCCTGTGTAAGAGGCTGAAATGCCTAGGTTGAGTGGTCTTGCTACAAAATTATTCCTTGTTTCTGGTACCTGAAATCTCCTATCTCTTTAGCTTTTACCCTTCTGAATTTCAACATAAAGAAGGTTCATTCATCTTTAATACACTTTTTCTTCATTCTGCTCAACCTTTTAGCATCACTGATATCTCAGTCTCTCTCTCTTCCTTTTTCCTTTTCACAGATGATAGACTTCTTGAACTACTAAGTAGGCACATTGTGCTCTGATTTCTTTAACACGACCCTTAAACTTCCTTGTGCAAATGCCTGCTTCCCAGAAAGCTCTTGGCCAAACCCAATGACCTTTCCAGTCCATCTGTGCAACATCTTCCTCCTTCAGTTTCCATCACACCGCAGGATCCAGCAGCCTCTCCTCCTTCTTGTAAGAAAGTTATCTGGGATGACATCATTGACTCCATTCCATCTCCTAATAATGAACTTTCTTAAATCTTAGGTGTGACCTTCCTTCCATACAAACAGCTCCCATATCCATATCTTCTGCCTGGACCTCTCACCTGTTCCTGCTTCTACTCTGTATCTTCATGTGCATACAAGATAACTTGATCCTCAGATGGATGCCCACTACAACTATTATCACGCCAGTCACTCTCTCCTAGATCAGATCCTCATTCCAACTGACTGCTTTATCAGAAACACTACCAGTCTACAGGGTCCCTGGCCCAAAATCTTAGACCTTTGACTTCTTCCTTTGTGTTCCCTTATATCTGGGCATCTCTGAGTCCCCAACTCCTGAGCCAAGGTACATCCTCTCAGGGCTCAAATCCAACTACTAGCTCTCCCTGTGGTCCAGGCCTGAAATGCATGACCAAACTACATTTCTTAAAGAACCTGCAGTCAACAGGCAATCAACATGCATCATCATCTACCCCTCATGAATTAAACACTTTCTGATTCTTCAACATCAAATGTAAATTCCTGACTCGATAAGCCAGCCCTACCTCTAATTCAGAGTATCTGACTCAGCACCAACTCCCAATATTCCTTAGACTTTTCTGTTCTGGCTAGTCCTACTCTCATACACACACACACACACACACACACACACACACACATACACACAGAGAATCAGTCTGTCTCTCTTTCTCTCTCTAACCAGTTGTTTTTCCTCTGGGCATTATTTTGTGTCAGAAAATCAGGAAGGTCCCATCTTCCCAACTTGAAAGTCCTTTGCCATTCTCTTTTCCAAGTCTAGTTATTTACTCACTCTGCTGAGTGCTTAGTTGCTAAGTCGTGTCTGACTATTTGAGACCCCATGGACTGTAACCTGCCAGGCTCCTCTGTGTGTGGGATTATACTGGCAAGAATGCTGGAGTGGGTTGCCATTTCCTCCTCCAGGGGCTCTACCCAACTCAGGGATCGAACCCACATCTCCTGCAGCTTCCACATTAGCAAGCAGATTATCACTGAGCACTGTATTCACTGGGAAGCACTGAGAAGCCCTGTATTCACGCTAAGACGTCTCAAATCACCTCCTTCTGGACTATTTTCTGACTCACTTCTATTGTAGTCCCAAAAGAAAACCATCATTTTCAGCAGATATCCTTTGCCTTGACTTCCTGCCAAAAGGTAATAAGCTTATTCTTTCTAAAATTTCAGAGATATAATTTCCTGTCTCAGAGGAACTTCACCACTCCCATCATACACTGAACAACTGGAGCTCATCTGACTTTAAAGGAATGGTTTTTGAGATCTGGAGGTTCAGAATTAACCTGCTCCCAATCACCCCGGCAGGAACTGACCTCTCCAAGCCTCCAGTGAACCACTACAACCATTTGCATCATTTGTTCACCATCTGAGTGCTACCTTTCACTGGAGTTATTTATTAGCATGCCTTGTCTGCCTTTTCCCCTCAACTCATTGTGAACTCCCCTGGAGAAAGAGATTGTATTTCATTCAACTCGGTAAGTGCTCAATAAAAACCAAACCAATAAATAGCATTTCCTCAGGCAAAAGTCCAAATTTACAGATATCCAAAAAAGAATCCCTCTGTCTGATTTCACTTTGGTGAGCTCTCTCATAAATACATATATGGTGTCTCTAGAGACAAGCCATTATGACTCTGATCTCCAAATTCATCACACAGACTCCTAGCCACGATTGAGTACTAAACAACCATTGTTGTCTAGCCTTTCAAGACTAGCCTTTCTGTCATAAAAAGCAATACAATTAGACAAAATATATGAAAAAAACTATTTTTCTTGGATACTCAGTAACAAAGAATTATAATCTTTGAGAGAAGGAAAATAAAATGTGGGAGGTCTTAGCATTGCCCTGATTTTCTGCCTGGAGGAATTTACTACACTCTGAAACAGTAAGTGAACTGAAGTGTTAGTCATTCAGTCATGTCTGACTCTTTGCAACCTCACGGACTATACCCCACCAGGCTCCTCTGTCCATGGAATTTTCCAGGTAACAATACTAGAATGGGTAGCCATTCCCTTCTCCAGGGGATCTTCCCGACACAGGGATCGAACCTGGGTCTCCTGCATTGCAGGCAGATTCTTCATCATCTGAGTCACCACGGAAGCCCTTGATACAGGAAGGAAGAGTCCAAGTAGAGCGTGGTGGTCTCACGGGCCTGAGGTAATCGCAGTTTGGGAAAGCTGATGCAGCTTGAATCATCAGGGAGCAAACCAGAGAAGAGACGTCTAGAGAAAGACATGAAACACTCCATAGAACTGCACAGGAGTCCCTTTGAGTCTCTGGCTGAGTATTAAGTTGCATTCATAGGATGAGATTACACAAAGCTGGGTAAACAATAGCTAAAGGGAAAAGAACATATGAGGGAACTGCAATCTGAACAACTTCTGCAGCTCACACTGAATTAGAAAATGCTTTGTTGTTGTCGTTCAGCCGTATAGTCCTGTCCAGCTCTTTGTGACCACATGAATTGTGGTATGCCAGGCTTCCCTGTCCTTCCACTATCTCCCAGAGTTTGCTCAAACTCGTGTCCTTTGAGTCTACAATGCTCCCCAACGAGCTCATCTTCTCACCCCCTTCTCCTCCTGCCCCCAGCTCAAGGTCTTTTCCAATGAGCCAGCTCTTCACATCAGGTGGTCAAAGTACTGGAGCTTCAGCTTCAGCATCAGTCCTTCCAATGAATATTCAGGACTAGATTTCCTTTAAAATCGACTGGTTTGATCTCCGTGCTGTCCAAGGGACTCTCAAGAGTTTTAACCAGCACCACAGTTCAAAAGCATCAATTCTTTTGGCACTCAGGCTTCTCTGTGGTCCAACTATCACATACATACATGACTGCTGGAAAAACCACAGCTTTACCTTCGTCGGGAAAGTAATGTCCATGCTTTTAAATATGTTATCTAGGTTTTGTCATAGCTTTTCTTCCAAGGAACAACTGTCTTCATTTTGTGGTCTGCAGTGATTTTGGAGTTCAAGAAAATAAAATCTCTCACTTTCCACTTTTTCCCCATCTATTTGCCATGAAGTGATGGGACTAGATGCCATCATCTTTGTTTTTCGAATGTTGAGTTTTAACCCAGCTTTTTCACTCTCCTCTTTCACTTTCATCAAGAGGCTCTTTAGTTCTTCTTCGCTTTCTGCCATAAGGGTGGTGTCATCTACATATCTGACATTATTGGTATTTCTCCCAGCAATCTTGATTCCAGCTTGTGCTTCATCCACCCCAGCATTTCACGTGATGTACTCTGCATATAATGTAAACAATCAGGGTGACAATATACAGCCTTGACATATCCCTTTCCCAATTTTGAACCAGTTCACTGTTCCATGTATGGTTCTAACTGTGGCTTCTTGACCTGTATACAGGTTTCTTAGGACACAGGTAAAGGAGTGTGGTATTCCTATCTCTCGAAGAATTTTCAGTTTTGCTGTGATCCATGCAGTCAAAGGCTTAGTGTAGTCAATGAGGCAGAACTAGGTGTTTTTCTGGAATTGCTTTGCTTTTTCTATGATCCAGGAGGCATTGGCAATTTGATCTCTGGTTCCTCTGCCTTTTCTAAATCCACCTCATACATCTGGTACATCTGTAAGTTCTTGGTTCACATAGTTTAAAGCCTAGCTTGAAGGGTTTTTAGCATTACCTTGCTAGCATGTGAAATGAGTGCAATTGTGCAGTAGTTTGAACATTCTTTTGCATTGCCTTTCTTTGAGATTGGAATGAAAACTGACCTTTTCCAATCCCGTGGCCACTGCTGAGTTTTTCAAATGTGCTGGCATATTTAATGCAGCACTTTAACAGCATTATCTTTTAGGATTTGAAAGCTCAGCTAGAATTCCATCACCTCCACTAGCTTTGTTCATAGTTATGCTTCCTAAGGCCCACTTGACTTCATACTCCAGGATGTCTGGCTCTAAGTGAATAATCACACCATCGTGGTTATCCAGGTCATTAAGATCTTTTTTGTACTGTTCTGTGTATTTTTGCCACCTCTTCTTAGCGTCTTCAGCTTCTGTTAGGTCCATACCATTTCTACCCTTTATTGTGCCCATTTTTGCATGAAATGTTCATGAAAAGTAACTNAAGTGAATAATCACACCATCGTGGTTATCCAGGTCATTAAGATCTTTTTTGTACTGTTCTGTGTATTTTTGCCACCTCTTCTTAGCGTCTTCAGCTTCTGTTAGGTCCATACCATTTCTACCCTTTATTGTGCCCATTTTTGCATGAAATGTTCATGAAAAGTAACTAATTTTTTGAAGAGATCTCTAGTCTTTTCCATTCTATTTCCTCTGTCTCTTTGCATTGTTCACCCTAGAAGGTTTTCTTATCTCCCCTTGCTATTCTTTGGAACTTTGCATTCAGATTGGTATGTGTGCCAAGTCACTACAGTTGTGTCAGACCCTTTGCGACCCCATGGACTGTAGCCTGCCAGGCTCCTCTGTCCATGGGATTTTCCAGGTGAGAATACTGGAGTGGGTTGCCATTTCCTATGCAGATGAGTGTATCCTTCCTTTAACCAGAGAGAAGAACCTCACCGTACACTTCAGACTTTCAGTGGAGACTCTAGAAAGATAAACTTTAAGATGAGAACTAACTTAACAGAAGAATAAAGGCTCCTCTAAACTCCTTTAGCAAAGCTTGACAATAATCCTTGAAAGTACCAAATTGACGGGCAAGAAAAATTAATTGCCTGGCAAACAAATGTCAACAGTCTTTAAATGAAGACAACAAAATCTATGCAGTCAACAATGTAATATTTATAATATGTACCATCCAATAAAAAATTCTTAGGTATACCAAATAGAAAGAAAATGTGACATTTAACTAAGAGAAAAACTGATCAATAGAAACAGACACAGAAATGACAAAATAATTTAAGTAACAGAAAGAAACTTTAAAAAATTATAAGAGCCAATGTTTATTGAGTGCTTATTATGTGCAAGGTACTATTGTTTTAATGTTAGGTATTATCTCATTTATTTTCAAAACAGTCGTCTAAGAGAGATAATTTCTTTGTACCATTTTGAGGAAACTAAAGCCCAGTAAGGTTCGTAAGCAACTTGCCTATGATCAATCCAGCTTTCAGATATTAAGGCCAAGATCTGAACTCAGGAAATCTGATTCTAATGGCTATCCTCTTTTCCATAGTACCAGACTGCCTCAGAAAGAAATTTAAAGCAGCTATTATAAATGCATTCAAAGACTTTTTAAAAACATAATGAGGAAAAAACACAAATGGAAGTAGATATTCTAGAGCTAAAAAATATAATGTCTAAACTAAAAATATATTAGATGGGCTGGTTTATCATCAAATTAGACACTGTACAAGAAAAGAGAACGAACTCCAAGACAAGCAAAAGAACTATCCAGACAGAAGTAGGGAGAGAAACAGGGCTGGAGAAAAGTGAACAGACTCTTAATGAAATGTGGGAATACATGAATTGTATAACATAATTATAATTAAATTCTTAGGAAGAAGGAACAGAAAAAACTACTTGAAAATGTTCCAAATATGATGAAAAATATAAACCTGCAGAACTGAGAGTCTCTAAGCAAATCTCAAGCAAGAAAAACACAAAGAAACCACAAGATAGATTATAATCAAACTATGGAAATTCCATGATAAACAAAAAATCCTACAGCAACCATGGGATGATGGGAAGGGAAACAAAAGGGGAAACAGAGATAAAAATTTCTCTGATTTCTGATCAGAAACAAGACAAACCATGTAACAACAGAACAATACTAAAGTGCTGTCAACCTAAAAGTATATCCAGTGAAAATCTTCAGAAATAAAAGCAAATTAAAAATACTTTCAGCAAACAGAATCTGGGCAAATTTAAATACAGAAGAATGGCACAACATTAAATATTAATGGATGAAAGAAAAATACTGTAGATGGAAAGTGATTCAAAAAAGAACAAGGAACTTCTGCAGCCAAGACAGAGTAAGTCCACTAAATGCTATTACCCTGTGGCTGACAACCGAAAACTCTGGACAAAATACAAAAACAACTATCAAGGAACTCTGAAAAATAAATAAAACCAGGAATACTGAGGAAGAAAGTAAAAGGAAAAACTTGGAAAAGCAACTCCTAAGGATTCTTGGAGAAATCCTTTCTTTCTGGCCAAAAGGCCAGGTAAAGGGCATTGTGATCCAGAGAACATGTATCTTTGACATTCTTTTTTTTCTCTCTCAATTCATGATAAATCCTCAGGAGAGTTAGCTTGCCTGGTGATGTCAACAGCCAAACTCTAATAGAAATCCTATAATAATCATTATCATTCAGATCAGAAGACTGGGGGTGGGGGTAGGNAAGGGGATGACAGAGGATGAGATGGCTGGATGGCATCACTGACTCGATGCATGTGAGTCTGAGTAAACTCCAGGAGTTGGTGATGGACAGGGAGGCCTGGCATGCTGCGATTCATGGAGTCGCAAAGAGTCAGACACGACTGAGCAACTGAACTGAACTGAACTGAACTTGTATTAATTCAACAAATTAGATGAACCAATTTCTTTAAGGATACAAATGACTAAAGTTCACTAAAAAATAAATATAATCTGAATAATCCTCTAATTAGTATTAAATAAATGTATTTAGTATTTAAAAAACCCTCCAGCAAAGACTACACCAGGCCAAGATGGCATCAGTACTGAATTCTACCAAAAATAATTCCAGAAAGAAAAACCTACAATTCTCTTCCAGAAAAAACAGAAGAAGAGGGAGCACTTCCCAACTCATTTTATGATCCCAGGATTACCTAGACCCTAAAGTCTGTCAAAGACAGTGAAAGAAAACTATACCAATAACTTTCATGAACATGAAGAAATTCTCACCAGGTATTACGAAGCAGATCCAACAACATGTAAAAAGTATGATAAGTCATACTCATGTGGGATTTATCCAGGGAACTTAAAGCAAATTCAACATTTGGAAGTTAAATAGTGCAGTTCACATTTATCAAAGAAGAAGAAAAACCACATGATCATCTCAATAGATGCTCAGTCTGAGGGAAGCCAGACACCAGAACACAAGGATGTTCCAACAGTCCTGTGGAGAGGACCACCTGGTCAAGAACTGAGACCCCACCAATAGCCAGCATCAGATAGCCAGTCATGTGAGTAAAGCACCTAGTAAGTAAATCCTGCAGCTGCAGTCAAGCTTTAGGATGCCTACAGTTTTGGCTGATAGCTCATGAGACACTCCACGCAAAAATCACCAAGTCAACTGTTCCCAAATTCCTAATTCATAGGAACTATAAAAGATACTTATTTATCATTATTTTGAGCCACTAACTTTTGGGATGATTTCCTATGCAATGTTAGATAACCAATACCTAGAAATACAAATTAGAACCACAATGAGATGCCACCACACACTGGCAATGCCAAATATTTTGAGGGATGTGGATGGAGCAAGTAGAACTCTCATACATTACTGACAGGAGCAAAATACAGTACATATACCTTGGGAAAATGTTTTTTCAATTTTTAATAATGTTAAACATGCATTAACCACACAACCCAAAAATTCTATAATGGATTTAAGATAATCTATAACATATGTCCACAAAGTGAATTATACACACAATGTTCATAACATCTTTAGTCATGAGAGACCCAAACTGGGAACAATCTAAATGTCCATGAACAGATGAATGGATAAACAAATTGTTGACCCTCATACAATGCAGAAATTAGGGACACCTACCCTCCTTGCAGTTGAAAATTTGCATATAATTTATATTCGGCCCTTCCAATACAGGGTTTAATTCCTCCATACTGGCTGTTCCACATCAGTGGATTCAACCAACTGCGGACTGTGTAGTATCTGTTGTTGAACAAATCCACACATAAGTGGACCCCATCTAAGTTCAAACTCAAGTTGTTCAAGAATCAACTGTATGTTCATACAATGAGATGAATAAAAAGAAACAAACTACTATTATAATACACACCAACTATACAAAAAAAAATCTTAAAAGCATGAGAATTCTATGTGAAAGAAGTCAGATACAAAAGAATATACTGTATGTTTTCATCCACAGAACAGACAAAACAAATCTACAGCAACAGAAATCAAATCAGATATTGCCTAGAGCAGGAAGTGTTGGGTTCATTGTAAAAGGTCAAGGAAGACCCTCGGGGGTTGATAGGAATGTTCATATACTAATTAGGAAGGAGGTTATACAGGTGTACACATTTATCAAACAAAACACTTAAAATAGGTGCATTTTATTGTATGTGAATCCTACTTCAATAAAATTAAAAATAACCATTATATAATGTTGGTCATAAGTTCAGATACCAGGTCAAAAATAATCCTTCCAGGCCAAAACTAATCTAGTGTTCCTTGTCACCTCCTTCCCTCCCCCTCCCCCATTCTCTTCCTGTCACTCTTGCGGTTTCTTTTACTACATCTGTGCATCTCCGTATCCAGAAAATAATTCCTGTCTTCCATTTCCTGGGATTACCTCTTCTTACACATTCCTCTATGTTTTCCCGCTTATATCTCTGTCGTTCTCATTTTTATATTTCTTTATATAAATATAGTTGTGCTTCTGCCCACATTTTTCTGTCCCCTCTAAACTCTTTCTCTCTTCTTTAACTCACTTGAATGTAAGACCAACGAATTTTGAAATTTTGATTTATTACTTGAATATTTTGTTAAATTTAAGACTGGGTGCAAGAAATATTTGTATTTTATTTAAATTATTTTATTTAAAATGAAATTATTAAGAGTTATTATGCATAATTTATTACATAGTCCTTGGTTGCTACTTTTCCCTCTTTGAGTTAATGACCTCACTTGTAACAGGGCTCCCTTTCCCTGCTTTAGGAAGCTTTTGAAGCATCCATTCTGGACACCAATGGAAGAAATACAATCAAGAACTGGGGAAAAAACTAATACTTGTTGAATACCAACTGTGTGTCAGGACTTACTATATGCCTTATCCTATTCTCACAGTAACTCAAGAGATGGGTATTATTTTTCTCACTTTACAAATAAGAAAAACTGAAATTCAAAGAAGCTTTGGGCCAATAAATGGTATAGGAAGGCTTCAATCCCAGATCTTTTACTTATTCTACTATGGTTTATCCAAGTCATGTATGGATGTGAGAGCTGGACCATAAAGAAGGCAGAGCACCAAAGAATTGATATTTTCGAACTGTGGTCCTGGCAAAGACTCTTGAGAGTCCCTTGGACTGCAAGGAGATCAAATAAGTCAATCCTAAAGGAGATCAACTCTGAATATTCATTGGAAGGACTGATGCTAAGCTGAAGCTCCAATACTTTGGCCACCTGATGCAAAGAGCCAACTCATTGGAAAAGACCTTGGTGCTTAGAAAGATTGAGGGCATGAGGAGAAGGGGATGACAGAGGATGAGACAGTTGGATGGCATCATCAACTCAATGGACATGAGTTTGAGCAATCTCTGGGAATTAGTGAAGAACAGGGAAGCCTGGTGTGCTGCAGTCCATGGTGTTGCAAAGATTTGGACACGACTAAGCAACTGAACAACAACCCATTATTTAGAATAGGACCCTTTACCTTTGACTTTGCAGAAGTCCAATTCCTCAATAAGAAAATGTATAAATGAAGTGATGTTATATTCATATAAAGGAATACAACACACCAAATTAAGAAAAAGAAAGACAATGTTGGCACACAAAATGACTGATGAATCCTACATAAATCATTCTAAGAAAAGTCAGACACAAAATAATATATACTATATGATTCNTTTGACTTTGCAGAAGTCCAATTCCTCAATAAGAAAATGTATAAATGAAGTGATGTTATATTCATATAAAGGAATACAACACACCAAATTAAGAAAAAGAAAGACAATGTTGGCACACAAAATGACTGATGAATCCTACATAAATCATTCTAAGAAAAGTCAGACACAAAATAATATATACTATATGATTCCATTTACATGAAATTCAAAAACAGGCAAACCTAATTGATATGGATGATAAGGATGGTTATCTTGGTTAGAGATTGAATACAGACTGCAAAAAGACAGGCAGGAACTTTTTGGGGATGTTAGAAATGTTTTGTATCTTCATCTGGGTGATGATTATATGGATGCTGTACATGTGAATTATCATCAAGCTGTATACAAGATCAATACACTCAATCCACCTTGTTTGTCATCCCTCAATTAAAAAACAAATCATTTTCTGATGCTAAAACACAGGTCCTGTGTCCCACTACCAGAGATCCATTTCCAGAAAAGTTTGAAATTGAGCACACTGATTTCAGTGAAACAACCTCACTTTAGGAACCTTGGGGAGGGGCTTTACAAACGCTTTTCAATGCTTCTGAGCTGTTAACTGAACCTTATGGGCTGCATCAAAGTCTGGGATGTTGCATAGCTGCTCTGAATGCCAAAGGTTGGGGGAACTATGTATGGATGAAGTAGAATCTTAGCACCTGTCATGATTCTCATATATTCATTTTTCTACTGCCTTACATATTTATTTCTGAATAATCTAGAGTAGAGCCTTCCACATAGGTTATCTCATACAATGCAACAGCAACTCTGTGAGGTAGTCAAGTCAAGATCTGAGTTATTTCCTTTAGGAAAATAAAACTCAGAGGCTCAAGGTGTTTAAGGGATTGCACAAGATTTCAAATCCAATGAAGGCTAATATCATAAAAGAATCTAGGCCTCCTAGCTCCTAATCCAGTGTTCTGTTCACCAAAATATATTATATATATATTTTTTTAATTATGTGGGCTGAGAATGTAAAAAAGATCTACAAAGAAGTTCCACCCATGCCCAAGTTCACAAATCCATATTCTGATGAAAACTGAATAAAATATAAGTGAGAGAAAAAAACCATAACCAATGGTTTAAATTTTCCTTCTGATTTCCTTTGGTTCTTTGCCTGATTTCCTTTAAGCTTGCCTAGATTTGCTTTGTTTTACTTTCATAATACCCTTTAGCCTTTTCCTTACTCAAGGGAATTCAGACCACCTACCTCTTCATGCACCTGCTATCACTTAGCCAGAAAGGGATGATTCAAGGAAAAAGTCTCTTAATTAACCATGTGGTTAGGTGTATCTGCCTCAAAGGAGCTCACTTTCTGACATGGTCTTGGGCTTCCCACCTTTTGGAATGTCTATGTTATGTCACCAAATGAATTTGATAAAATTTCCCTGAGAAAGGGCCTAGGCTAAGAACAGTTCTACTGAAAAAATAATCATAATATTTGCTGAATTTAAAAAAAAAAAAGCTATTCTGATAAATCTGGCTCATCCAAAAATATATGAGATACCTTTCACCCCCTTATTATCTCACCACCAGGCCAACACTTGCTTTGAACTGCTCCAATCTCACACCTTGACTGTGTGAAATAACCCAGGTAATCACTAGGTTAAGAAATACTGGGCATACCCTAGATCGGAGGAAAAAGCAAAGGTTCTAAGAAAGAAGGCATTCACAGGGCTCCTTACTAGCTATTTGCTATTCTCTCTACATAACCCCTGGACCTATAACCATCCTCACCAATACTCACATTCATCTACTCTCAAGCAGAGATGATATCCATGTGCATCTTTTGAAGGTAGCAGCTCATCTACGGCTCACAAAAAAACACCATCTATAAAATGCAGTGGATGCTTAACAAGTTATTTTAGGTTAAGGTAATTTCCTAAGAAATTAGGAATATGGTCCACTGGAGACGGGAATGGCAAACCACTTCAGTATTCTTGCCTTGAGAACCCCATGAACAGTATGAAAAATCAAAATGATATGATACTGAGAGAGGAACTCCCCAGGTCAGTAGGTGTCCAATATGCTACTGGATATCAGTGGAGAATTAACTCCAGAAAGAATGAAGGGATGGAGCCAAACCAAAAACAATACCCAGCTGAGGATATGACTGGTGATAGAAGCAAGGTCCAATGCTGTAAAGAGCAATATTGCATAGCAACCTGAAATGTTAGGTCCATTGATCAAGGCAAATTGGAAGTGGTCAAACAGGAGATGGCAAGAGTGAATGTCAACATTCTAGGAATCAGCNTGAAGAGTTGACTCATTGGAAAAGACTCTGATGCTGGGAGGGTTGGGGGCAGGAGGAGAAGGGGATGGCAGAGGATGAGATGGCTGGATGGCATCACTGACTCGATGGACATGAGTTTGAGTGAACTCCAGGAGTTGGTGATGGACAGGGAGGCCTGATGTGCTGTAATTCATGGGGTCGCAAAGAGTTGGACACGACTGAGTGACTGAACTGAACTGAATTGAATTTCCTAAGACAGCCTCCCATTCAAGTCCCTGGGCTATGTGTCTCCATGGAATTTCAAAGATTTAATTGCTTTTCATGGGCTCATGTCTATTAACCACTTAGGACTTTGCATCTCTTCATGGTATCCGGTCCCATCACTTCATGGCAAATAGATGGGGAAACAGGGGAAACAGTGGCTGACTTTATTTTTCTGGGCTCCAGAATCACTGCAGATAGTGACTGCAGCCATGAAATTAAAAGACACTTGCTCGTTGGATGGAAAGTTATGACCAACCTAGACAGTATATTAAAAAGCAGAGACATTACTTTGCCAACAATGGTCCTTCTAGGCAAGGCTATGGTTTTTCCAGTAGTCATGTATGGATGTGAGTTGGATTATAAAGAAAGCTGAACGCAAAAGAATTGATGCTTTTGAACTGTGGTGCTGGAGAAGACTTTTGAGAGTCCCTTGGACTGCAAGGAGATCTAACTAGTCCATCTTAAAGGAGATCAGTCCTGGGTGTTCATTGGAAGGACTGATGTTGAAGCTGAAACTCCAATACTTTGGCTACCTGATGTGAAGAGCTGACTCATTTGGAAAGACTCTGATGCTGGCAAAGATTGAGGGCAGGAGGAGAAGGGGACGACAGAGGATGAGATGGTTGGATGGTATCACCAACACAATTAACATGCGTTTGGGTGGAGTCCGGGAGTTGGTGATGAACAGGGAGGCCTGGGGTGCTCTGGTTCATCGGGTTGCAGAGTCAGACACGACTGACCGACTGAACTGAACTGCATCTGACAATGGAGGGCTTCCCTGGTGGCTCAGATGGAAAACAATCCATCTGCAATGTGGGAGACCTGGGCTTGATCCCTGGGTGGAAATCCCCTGGAGGAAGGCATAGAAACCCACTCCAGTATTCTTGCCTGGAGAATCCCCACGACAGAGGTGCCTGCGGGCTATAGCCCATGGCATCAAAAAGAGTCGGACATGACTGAGCGACTAAGACAGTACACATCTGACAATGAATGATGAGGCTAGAAATGTACAGGAAGGGCACAGCTCCAGCTAATTACATACAGTAAAGGAGTTGCCAGAGGTCAGTGGTCCAGCATGTCCATGGACATGGTAAGGCCTGGACTGCACATATCATTCTGAGGGAAGATCCACCATCTGATAACTACTGCTCTGTACTGCCTCTATCTTTTTCTTTCTCACATTTGTTTCCTTACTTTCACAAAGTTAAGACTTTGTTTATTTCTAAACAAAACAAAACAAAAAAAGAATTTGACTGTAAATATGCCACTTGATTCTCTGGACTGAATCCAAGGTCAAAAGGCCTATACGAGGATAATAGTTGATAGGAATAAAGTAAATGCCACACCTCAACACCTCTTTTCATCTGCATCTCTGGCAAAGACAGGTCTTCCGTGATGGAACAATAGAAACTGTCATCCTGGTCACTCCTCATTTCCTCTGGATCTCACCTCTCATCTCTTAGGAGTTAGAAGTTAGTTGTATGGGGAACACACAGGATCACAATTGCTGCCAGGGCTGCCACGTATTGCTACACACGAGGACTGCACAACTCCAGATGGCACCATTCAAATAGGCTAAAATGTATATGGAACCCTTGTAATTGCAGAGTGCACAACCAGATGCTGGAATGTTGCTGCTTCTAGGAAAAAATATAATTGTTCATATTGATGGAGCAGTTTATGATGTTTCAGGGTTTGGATTAAGATTTACATGCGCTGTGCTTCGTCGCTCAGTCATGTCTGACTCTTTGAGACCCCATGGACTACAGCCCGCCTGTCCATGGGGATTCTTCAGGCAAGAATACTGGAGTGGGTTGCCATGCCCTCCTCCAGGGGATCTTCCCAGTCCAGGGATTGAACCCAGGTCTCCTACACTGCAGGAAGATTCTTTACCAACTGAGCCATCAGGAAAGCCCTAAGATTTACATGCATCACCTAATTTAATATTCGGGACATGATCTTGAGATAGGAACTATTTACTATAACCATTTTCAAATGATCAAACCAGGCCTTAAAGATTTTAAGAAATGTTTCCAAGTCATGGCTATTGCCCACCAAATATTTATTCTATGACCTTCTGGAAAAGATAATGTAAAGCTTTTTGTCTATTTACATGTCTGGGTTATTTGTAGTATGCACCTTGAAATGATTCCCTTAGTGGAAAGAGCTCTGATTTGAAGGCAGGATATGTGGTCCCAGTCAGTATTCTAACACATCCTTTAGTAAGTCATAACCTTTCAACATATAAATGAAAGTTTCCAGGTCTAAAACTTTCTATCTAAATGACCTTGAAACAATGTTATCAAACTTCTGAATTCCAATTACTCTACTTACAAAATAAAGCAAAGATTTGCCCTTCCTACTGTATGATTGGTAAAAATGACAAATGCTAAAATGACTTAAAATTATAAAGTCCCATACAACTGTAATAAGACATTAATAATGATTATTTTAGAAAGCAAAATATCCTTTCCAAATCAGGCTGGGCAAATTTCTATGAAGCATTGTCAGGCAGTAATCCTGAGAGTGGCAATAGGCTGCAACTTTTGCTCACACAACTCTCCTTCTTTTCTCCTACCCACAGGCCAGTCCCTCTTTACCTTCTGCAGACAAACTGCCTTATAAAAGCTTTCATTTTTATTAATGATACTACTCTCCTCCCACATTCCACATAAAACCTCCCATGAACCTTCTTTTTCTTTTGTAAATTTGTGAAAGGATCAATAGGATTTAGAAGAAGCGCATTTTTCAAATAGCTGTATATATTCTCAGCATTTCAAAGGGTTTTTAGTAGCCAGTAAGAGTTCACCAAATCTAGAATTGATCTCATCTTCTCAAGATCCGAGTACCTTTTGTCTTGCCCAATGACTTGATGCCACACACATCAATAAATGTATCTTTAATGCATAGTGCTGGGTGAGTGTGACTCCCCCTACTGAATATACAAAAACCCCAGAGAACACTCTGTTTAATCTAGGGACAAAGAAGAATAAACTCATTAATTTCAAAATAGTGTTTTCAAGATACCAACAATGTTCTTGTAAGCACTTCCCACAAACTTCAAAGATACATATGCAATTTTCTCTTCCCCCGGTAACATCAAAACCCAAAGGCTCTCCAGAATTGCATCCCCAAAAACCCAACTCCTGATGCTGTTCTCCATCCCAGCTCTCCTGTCTTCTGCAGCTTCTCAACATTTGAAAATATAGAACTGATTAATTATGAATGCTGTGGCTTGTCTGACCCACATCTCACCTTACTCTTTTGCTCCTTTGGAATTCCATTCCATAGTCAGAGGAATATCAATTTCAGAAAATAAGGTTTCCCTGATATCTAACCTGAAGTTTCCTTCTGCAAGTCTCATCCTATTACTTCTGTGGGCCACACTAAATAACTCTTCCCCTTCACTGCCACTCTCCCTCTTCAGAGATTTGTAGATTGTTACCATGGCTTCCCCTTCATCACCACTTAGCCCAGCCATATATACTTAATTTTTTTCATCTTTTGTCATAAATCAGTCCATTCAACTCTTAAATCAGCTCTCTGCTCTTCTCTGGACTAACTCCAACTCTCCCAATTCACCTCCAATAACTGATATCCCTTCTGGGAGCTCCAATTTACTCTCTATCTTCCTTTCCTCTCTTTGCCCTTTCCAGAAATGAAATAGGAACGGACTAACAGATATGTGAGGTCAAGGGTCAGGAATATTGCATTGTATATACCTACTCTAAATTGCTTAGGCCTCTCCATAGTACATATAAAGTCCCAAGTCATATATCCCCTTTCCTGGAATGAGAGGGCAGGTATTAACAGTGAAACAAGCCCTCTTATCCCACAGATCATTATCCTCTAGGCTTCTGCCTGAAGGACAGCAGAAGCAAGATGTCAAGACATTTACACAACAGGTTACAAAGTAGAGCTATGGGCAATGTGGTAGCCTCCAGGCAGACATCATTTTTGAGGTTTGGGGTATCCCAAGATAGTGTACACCATTTGTATAGCCCCAGTAACTCTCTGTACCTCTTTTCAATGAATGAGTGTTCTGGGGAACTACTTCAGACTTTTCATATGTTGATCCCATTTATGAATTCACAATAACCCTCAAAGAAACACCATTAACATGGTATGCATTATAAAGTCTCTCAGACATCCTTTTGTTCTCTCAGATAGCCCACACTGCAAGTGATATGAAGGTATTGCTTTGTTCTAACTAGGTGCTTTTCTTACCACATTGCTAGTCATGGCCTGCTCAGGTTTGGTACCCTACCTTTAGTCTGAGGCAAATGGGCTACCCCAGGCCCCTCAAAACAAGGGTTGCCAGAAGACCCATCCTCTCCACTTTCTTCCCTGCAGACAGCCCCACCAGCAAGACCATTCCCCTCTAGATTAGACCATCAGTTACTCAGGCAGAAACAGGGAGAAATTTACTGAGCTGTGCCTATTTTTCTTCACTTAACTGAAGATCCTATGTCACAGAAGAGTTAAATGCCTTTTCTGTAAGTCAGAGTCTATATAAAAAGAATAAATCCATTTCCTCAAACATGATAAATAGCAAAATTAGTCCAAGTGTGACTAATTGTTCCAAGTGTGAGAAACTAAACTTCAATTTTGATACAAGAAAATGAATGAAACCACAATAATATATATTGTCCCAAACATAAAACATGATACAGAAGGGTGTCCCCAGTCCCTCCACAGGAAGTCTGCAGTAGAGACTGAATCTAAATGAGGCTGGGGAAGCAGTGATAAGGCGAGAAGCTAGTCCTGCATGGCCAGCTGCCTAACTGCAGACAGCATATGTCTCAGAGCAGAAGAGTCCAGCCTGTTCCAAGTGTGATCACCACAAGGCCTGAAGTGCTTTTCAATAAGCTGTCTGTCTCTCTGGAGGTCATGGGGAGCTCATCCAGTTACACTTAGTGTCTTATTTGATCCCATCAATAATCATTCGATCCCAATACTGCTGAAAAATGCTTGGCTAAAATTCCTAGCCTTTTAATGGCAGAATCCTGGCTCTTTCTAAAACTAGCATTGCTAGATGTGTCAAATGATGCATAAGGGCTTCATCCTGCTGCCAAATGGACTGTGTTGCTGAGGGAGGATTTGGGATGTTCACTGTGCTTCCCTATAGCCAGTAGCAGAGCAGCTCCCAGAGCACACTAATCTCTAGATGGAACTCCCTCACTCGACAGCTCCAACTCATCATCTAATGTTTGACTGGAGTATATTCTTCAAAAGCATTAAGTGTGTGACTCTCCAGAGGCACCAGTGATAACTTCAAGCAAGCTGCTTGTTTATAATAGGTCAGTTCAGAGCTGTAGAAAGGACCCCTTTGCCTGTATCATCAGCATCTAGACTGCTAGGGCCTGCCTATATAACAAGAAATGATAGGAAAGTTTCAGAGATGCTCAGAGACATGAAAGTGGGAGAAAATCTGCATTCCCAGAGAAGTAATTTTTATATCCATTACACAAACATTAGGCACTAAAAGAGAATGTTGCATGTATAAACCATGGAAGCCAAGACAACATTAAAGCACAGCTGTTCTTTACAAAAGTATCTGTAGCGAGACAACAGTATTGGTCTCTATCTCAGTTCACAGAAAGCACTATCAAATTCATCAGATCCTGTCTCTTGCCACAGGCTAGTATAAATTCTAACACTGAACATAAAGGGGTCATTTTAGGTGTCAATACCACTAGCGCTAATGCTGAAATATGCATCCAGACTCAACTCATATATGTTTTCCATGGGGATCACATACCGGTATATTTTCTCTGCAATGACTGAGAAACCTCAGTTTCAGAATATCCCTTCACAAGACTACTGGGTATATGTGGGAGTGTGTGTGTGTGTGTGTGTGTGTGTGTGTGTGTTGGGACAAGCATGGGAGATACTTGTAGCTCTATATTAGGCTGTTTTTCAATGCTTTCCATCCAATTAATACAGAGACATTAGTAACCAGTGGAGCATGAGAATTTCATTTATTTCTGACAACAGGAATGATAGAAAAGATGCCAGGTTTTACTCAATGAAATTAGTGTAGGCATTTAAAAGGCATGCTTTCTCTTCTATGCTTTCTCATTCATTTACATTTTATATTTTATTCACAAGCCTTTCCCCAATGGTCTGACAAAAGAAACATCCATTCAAAACCACCTGGTTTTCCCAGTCAAAGGATATTATGAGAAGAGTTAGAAGTAAGTGCCTAAATACACAATCCCAACTCAGTGAATGTGGGGAGAAAATGAGAGTAAATGAAATATAAACCTCACTTCAGGAGTCTCCAGCAGTGAGATCTGCAGAGAAATGGGCCTTCCAAAAACAGGCATTCAGATCTGCTAACACAGATATTCAAGCTAAGAACTGCAGGGAAGGAACTGGGGGCAGGGAGAGAAAGGGAAATCAACTACTGTCTCTTCCTGGCTTCAGAGTGACTCCCCCAAAGGAAAATAATCTTGGCTAATTTGCTCCCTCTCTCTACATCTCCCTCCATTCCCCTGTACCTGTCCTTTAGTTCCTCTGGGGCTCTCCCAATACATCTGAGAGGAAGAACAAGAATCTGTGAGTGGACAGGAACTGGGGTTAGGTGGAGAGCAGAATGAATTAATGAAGAAGAGGCCATTCCTAGGTAAGACAACATTTGAAGAGGATAGCTGGGTGGGATTCAATAATAAGGAGTTCTATATTCCCTGAGAAAGTATATCACATTCCCTAAATTTGTGGAGGCCAGAAGAGTAACAAAGGGAAAGGAAGAAAGGTAACAGTTGAGATCTAGAACTAAGCTCTCAGAATGCAAAAGTAATAGAGGGATTTCAACTGTCCTAGGAGCCCCCAAATAAAGGACATCCAATTTTGGCTGCAACCCTGTGTCTGTCAGTAGAAAGTCATTCTATCAAGAACAGGAAACTTTTCCCCCCCTTGACCTGGTTGCTGAGAAGGAAGGGAGAGTCCCTCGGTGAGTGACTACGTTCAAGGAGTAAATATAGTCTAATTGGTGAAGGAGGTTTGAGGGAGGAAAAAGAGCTAAGAACCATGGGCTGAGGTTTTGGAAATCGGGGTTAGTTGACAGTGACTGTAAATTGATGTGTGTTAAAACAACAACAACAACAACAAGAAAACAAATCCCGAACCACTCAAGCGGGAGCTGCTCACCGGTCCCAAAGATCTGGAAGAGAAGGCGGGGCTGGGAGGCGCGGATCGCGGCGGACAGTCTTCCCTCTCTGCCCACTTCCGACACCTTCTTCTCCGGCATCAAGCGGATCCTCAGCCGCCCTTCGCCGTGTCGAATCCACCAGCTGAACAGATCAGTAAGGTTGAACTGAAGCAGCCCCGCAGTCGCCTCCTCTGGAGGCCCGACGCAGCCCTCTAGGATCGCCTCCTCTCCAAGCTCCAGCACCAGCTGCTTGGCGCGCCGAAGCTTGCGAATTGAGCCTCCCTTCAGCACCCTGGACAGCGTCCGTGCCTGAGTCGGCGTGGGAGAGCTGGAGCCTGCTGTCCACGAGACCCTGGGTGGTGGCCCCACCAGCCTAAGCAATGGGGCGCAGTCGAGAGCCAGCGAGCCCCGCGCCTCCAGCCAGCCAGCCCTCGGCTCCGAGGGGGACGGCGGCGGCAGCAGCAGGTCCCGGGCGTAGACGCGAAAAAGCGAGGGCACCACAAAGTCCACCGCCAGGCTCTTCCTCTGCAGACGCGAGTAGCTAAGCGGCTCCCGGGGCTGCAGGGCAGGCCCCATGGCCGGAGAGCCCATGCGCTGGCCGGTCTCGATCCCAGTCCCGGAGCCTGAGGCTGCCGGTGAAAGCAGCAGCAATATCAGCAGCCACAGAAGCCCTATGGCTCCCATCCCGCCAAAGGATGACTGTTTATGCTAGAGCTCCGACTCCCCGGGATCCAGCCTCTCCCTCCGCTTCCCCTCAGATGAGAAGGGGTTCCTAACAGTCGTTGGTCCTGACAGGCTCCTTCCACCAGATATCGGGGGACTGTCCGTGCACCTCCAACTGCAAGGAGGAGAGCAGGAATCTCAATAAAACGGGGAAGCTCAGGGGCGTGTCAAGAGACCCTGAAGCGCGAAGGGCTCAGCAGCTGGGACCCTATGCCTCGCGCGCCGCGCAGAATGCCGCGCCCCCGTCCGTTGATCGCCGCGCTTTGGAATGAGAGAGACTACTATGGTTGACGGGAGACGGCAATTAGGTACCGTCCTCTCCTGCCCCTCGCGGCCTGAGCTGTGGTCTGTCCACTCTTGAGCGGCCTCCAACCCTCTGCAACTTTTGTGCCGGGAACGGTGGCTCCGAGCTGGTATTTGGTGTCCCGGCCACCTCCTGAGCTGCTTTCGGTTCTTCTGAGCTCCTCTTCCGCGTCTAGCAGGGAAATGAGGGCACCAGCTGTTTTCTCGCGCACCCTCCCGCGACCCTCCGCAGCGGGAGGTCTTTGGACTGCACTACTAGCTGAACTTCTGGACCTGAAACGAGCCGTCGCGCTGCGGAGCAGAGGCTCAGGCCGCCGCCACACAAGTTTACATCGTCCTTGCTATCCTCCCGCGTCTGGTCTCAGAGTTCTCGGGCACCAAAGCGGCCCCGGCAGCAGAAGCGGAGTGAAAGCATTCAGGGACCAAAAGCCCGAAATCTTGCTGCCCCCTCCTCACTCATCTGTAGCTCCTGCGGCTTCAGTGGCTAGGCAGAAGGTGGCCGGAAGTCGCCTCTGTGCCCCGCAACCCTCTGAGCCGCGGCAGCCAGGGTGCCAGCTGCTACTGCCGCTGCAGCCCCGGGAGCCGCTCTATCGCATCTGCCTGGTGGCCCGCCACTTGCAGCTGGCGGAGCCGCGAGCGCGCGCCGAGAAGGGGGCCGGGCCAAGGCGGGGGCGGGGTTCGAATGCCAAGTCCTCACCGCGGCTGGGCCCACGCAGCCCCGCCCCGCCCCGCTCGCCCGCCAGCCAATGGTGCGGCGAGATCGACTTCTTATGCAAATTGCAGAGGCCCCCTCGCTTTCATTGAGAAATGCACAGAGCCCGCCCTACCCTCCCTCCACCCCTCTTCCCTCTCTCGCTCCACCTCTGCCAGATTCCCTGCCCTATGTCGCTTCTGTTGTGAACAGGACCGTGTGTTAGATAAATAGTAGGACTGGAAGAGGCCTTTGTAATCAAGTATTCTAATTTAGCATTTAAGGCAAGTAAACGAATCCGACTTCGGAAAGCAGTTCTGGAATAAAACTGGAGGCCAGGGGAGGGGAGAAGGGAGGGGCAGCGTGACACTGCCAACTCTGGGCTTGGATAAGGGCCCTTAGACAGAGTCTTCTTGACGCTTCCATTTATTTGACGCATTCCTGGGGAACCTGGTGATCCCACCATCCACACAAGATAAAATGGTGCGGAGGTCGGAGGGAGCATTTTTGCGGGGTTAAGGGGTAGGGTGGAAGTGGCTCGAGATCTTGCAGAGTTACAATTCAGCTACAACAAATATTTCAGACCGCAGTCACGCCGTGTTTTCTCAGAATGGTGCCTAAATATGTGTTACTTCCTTTACTCTCTGCAAGGTAAATATTTTAAACTCTAATTTTTGAGGAAACTGAGTCGCAGAGATCTTAACTGATTTTCCTAGGATCACACAGTCCTACGTGCCTCCCAAGCTCTTACTCATGCCTCTTAACCACTGCTCTTAATCATACCCCTCTATGAGTATCAGGCTAAGAAGTCTAGAAGTGACTTAGCTAGAAAGAATGATCTGGCATTCCTGTTCAGTCCTGGGAGTGACATTTCAAAACTGCAGGCCATTTCTATAGCCTCTAGTCTCTCTCTTCATCTCTCTTAAGCAGCTATCACAGAACCTGGATAATGGCTGTGTTTATAAAAAGTGGTTCACTGGAATCGCAAACTACAATCTTTGATGCACACAGTGGAGCTGATTCTTCCTCACTGAGCAACAAAGAATGACCTGATTTATAGAAGAAATGATGCTCCTACCTTGGTGGAGCAAGGGAAGGAGGGAGAAAAGGGAAGAGAAAGGGAAGGGTATGAAGGTTAATAGCTTCCTAGTATGTGAGCAAATATGGTTTGATTTTCATCATATATCACTGGCATGCACACTAGTGAGAGAATAATTTTCTATGTGACATATTAAAAAGACTAAAACACAGGTCCTTTCATTCCCTACTGCAGCCCTTCCTTATTTCTCTGTTTAATTCTGTCCAAAATCAAACTGACTCCAGGCATTTGTTAGTAACTATGAATCGGCTACAATCAACAGCCACTAGGGGGCTGCAGAGACTTTCAACCTAAGATATCTGCCAGGGTTGAACATTTTCCCAGGTAATCACCAGGATCACTGCCTTTTTTGCACCTAGTGAACACAAGGTCTCAATTCTCACGCTTTTATAAATTTTCTCCAATATCCCCAAAAGAAGGACAAGTGCTTCTCTGTATAGATTAAATCACAATGAATCCAAAAATTTTTCCCTTTTTGTTAAATAGTTTAGAAAAACAGGCAGACGTGAATATTGATAGTCTATCAGTCACATTAGAGAAGGAAATGGCAACCCACTCCAGTACTCTTGCCTGGAGAATCCTATGGAGGGAGAAGCCTGGTAGGCTACAGGCCATGGGGTCACAGAGTTGGACACGACTGAGCGACTTCACTGTCACATATGAGGCATATATGATACGCATATACATATGCAACTGTGTGTGTGTGTCACATCACACGGTGGCCTTTTGAGAAAAGGTATGTATTATTATTTCCATTACAGAGAAAGAACAACTAAGGCTCAAAACAACTAAGGCTCAGAGAGGCAAAATAATCTGCCCAAGGTCAAACAGCAAATAAGAGTTGGAATTCAAACCAGTGATTTTTTTCCCTCCAAAATCAACACATTTCACTGAGATAAATTTGGCCTCTTGCTCATGCATTCAGCTATAATTTTGCCACTTCTCCCCTATGTCCTTAGCTTCCCCAGTGGCACAGTGGCAAAGAATCCATCTGCCAGTGCAGGAGAGGCAGGAGTCATGGGTTCATCCCTGGGTCAGGAAGATCCCCTGGAGGAGGAAATGGCAAACCATTCCAGTATTCTTACCTGGGAAATCCCATGGACAAAGGAGCCTGGTGGGCTACAGTCTGTGGGTAGCACAGAGTTGGACACAACTGAGCAAGCACATCTATTCTACCTTATATCATTTCCATCTAGAGCACAGCAGATGGAAAAGAGCAATTAAAAACAAGTGGGGGGAAACAGAGATAGAAAGATTTAAAATGATAACTAACAGCAATGATAACTAACATGGTCTGATGCACATATTATGGACCAGCATATTTCAAAATAGGGGGCTTCCCTTGTGGCTCAGACAGTAAAGTGTCTGCCTACAATGCAGGAAACCCGGATTCAAGCCCTGGGTCGGGAAGTTCCCCTGGAGAAGGAAATGGCAACCCACTCCAGTATTCTTGCCTGGAAAATCCCATGGATGGAGGATCCCGGTAGGCTACAGTCCATGGGGTCACAAAGAGTCAGATATAAATAATTTTCATGTATTATCTCATTTAAGAGTCACACTAAACACTATGAGGGGAAGTAATAATATCTCTATTTCACAGATCACAAATGGAAGCTCAGAGAGGGTAAATTCCCAACAACAGACTACAAAAGGTAACAAAATTTGCTACAGAATTTGAACCTGGATATCTGACTAAGAAGTCATGGTATCAAATCCTGGATGACCTCACAAGACAGAAAATGAAGTATGGTGGAATAGACTGAGATGGACAGAAGTAAACAAGGAAAAAACTGAAAACTCAAAAAGAGAGAGATAGGGTGTGGGAGTTACAGTGAGAGCGGACAGGAGATAATGGAAGCCACGAAGACACATTTGATAAGATGGGCTGCTCTGGATTACCTTGCTGATAACTTGGGCACTTAAGTTGAGAAGGGAGGAAAGTGAGATCATGAAGGAAGAAAGGAAAAGGCCAAGATGGACACTGAAAGCACCAAGACCCTCCTCTGGAAACTCCCAGTTTCTGAATGGTAAAGTGAATAACACTGATAAGGAGGAGTTTGAGTTCTCTATAAGAAAAGCAGTAGTAAGAACAGCATCTCAAATCCAGGCAGTGTGACACATCACCTCAAAACTGGAAAATCTGATTGAGGCCCACAGAGTTAAGTCAGGCTTTCAGTTGGTCAAAAAGAAGGGGGGGAAAGAAGGAGAAAAGAGGGGAAGGAAAAGAGCAGGAGGAGCAATAGAAGGAAAACAAGGTAGGAGAAAAATCCTAAGTTGAGCTGAAGCTAGTCATTAGAAGATGCTTACTGCTAAGACATTTGGAAACTCACAGCCAGAGTTATCTTACTCTGGGACAAGAATAGGGAGTGTGATCTAGGAAAAACATTCAAATGAACGTGGATTTGTATTCAGGAAACCAGATTTTAATCACCATCTTGCTTCTCAGAAGCTCTATGAATCTTGGGGAATTCCTTGATTTCTCTTGGCTCATACATCAAACTAGAAAAATAACAGGTATAGCTTTAAGACACTGGCCACTCTGAATTCTGTGTGAGATTCTCCAAGTGGCCAAAAGGTCTCATCCAAGACTGAGGACCAGAGCTGAGGTGGCTCAGACAGTAAAGAATTCATCTGTAATGCAGGAGACCTGGGTTTGATCCTTGGGTTGGGAAGATCCCCTGGAGAAGATAATGGCAATCCACTTCAGTATTCTTACCTGGAGAATCACATGAACAAAGGGCCTGGCAGGCTACAGTCCACGGGGTCACAAAGAGTCGGACACAACTGAGCAACTAACACACACACACAGAAGGAGAAAATGAACTTCCAAGGGAATCAGGGAAAGAGTTTGAACCTAATGCTGAAAAGAGGAAAAATAAAGATTTATTTCCAAAAATGTATCTCTATTAGTAAGTAGACTTCAGTTCTGAAACTATATCTGCAATTACTGACCAGTCATACGTAAAATATCTTCTAATAATCATCATACTAAGCGAAAAGTAGCTAGAAATATTAATTCAACCATTATTTATTAAGCACCTACTATTTGCTTGGCTTTACATGGGGTGCCAGGGAGAGATACTGTGGTGAATAAAACAGACAAGGTTCATATTAGCATGAGGTCTTGATAAAAATTAAGTGAAAAAATCAAGAATGCAAAATTGAATTAATGCCTCTGCTATAACTAAGCAAAAATTACAAATACAAAACAAAAAAAAGTGGAGGAAAACATAAATAGATTTATTTATAAATAGACTTATTGGGCATGGCAAATTATGGGTGATTTTTTTTCTTTTTACAACTAACTTTTAACAGTTTTGTAAAATAAATAATAGAATTTGACTCCCATAAAGAAAATATATCAGTCAGGATAGCTAGGTTATGCTGTTATAACAACAACAACAACAAAAAATCTCACTAACGATGATGACATACAGTCTCATAATCCATATCTGTTTCAGGTCAGCAGAGAGCTCTGATTGTCATAATCAGATCAAGGCTATGGAGGAGCTATTATTGTGAACTTGGAGGGTTTTGAACGAAAAAGTTTCAACCTGGAAATGTCACATCCTTTTTACTCATGACTCTGGCTGGAAACAACCATACAGACCTCTTCTAACATGAGAAAGTTCTCAAGGTGGAGAGTCAGAAATATCCAGCAAACAGCCTCAGTGATGTCCAAGGAAAACTTGTTGAAGCGTTGCTTTAGATGACTCAGACCAGGTAGGGTCTAGAAGACTGGTGTTACCCAGAGAAAATATGTTCTTAATTTGCTTGAGAGCCACAGCCAACAGGAGAGCCCAGCCTCATGAGGCTGCACAGCCTCTCACTGTGTCCATATGTCACTGTGGAACAGAAAAGCTTGGTCTGCTCTCATCCCTCACAAGGCATGATATAAGAGGCTGCACAGACACAATAAAAGCCCTTCTCATACACCAGAGTGACAGCTCTCTCCAGAAACTATAAACAATCTCACATTTACTGAAAAGAGAAGAAACAACAGGAGAAACCAAAGCAAACAGTCCACCACTATGTATTTCACAGCAACCCCCTGTTTGCTGAAGCACAGTACATTAGGGAAGAAGTGAGCTAGTACTACAAATGCATGTGTTGGTCTTATCACCTGCTGCTGGCCTAATACTTCCTTGTGTTTTTAAATACCCTTTTTGGCTAGGGAAGATGAAGGTAAAACTTTTTGGGTAATTTGATTATCAATGCAGTCTTTTTAAAAGACCTTTCAGGGGCTCCAAATCAACACAGTATCCATTCCATTTAGTTTTTTCTGACTTTCAGCCCACACAGGTTGTAGATATGCCTGTCCTGTAGATATGCCTGGCCAGTGTCCTGGCCTGTGACTTTTAGCGACATCAAGAAGCTGCCTTTGGTATCTTAGAGCCTAATCACANAAGACCTTTCAGGGGCTCCAAATCAACACAGTATCCATTCCATTTAGTTTTTTCTGACTTTCAGCCCACACAGGTTGTAGATATGCCTGTCCTGTAGATATGCCTGGCCAGTGTCCTGGCCTGTGACTTTTAGCGACATCAAGAAGCTGCCTTTGGTATCTTAGAGCCTAATCACATCTCTGTGACAGATCAGATCAATCATAGGCAGATCAGTCTCTGAGCAATAGATTACACCTAACTGACCTGCTCCAGTTGTCCTAATGATCAAAATAACAGGCAACTCCCACTTGCCGGTCCTATCTGTCATCATTTCACATCTGCATAGTCTTGCTTGGTCTTCTCTCCCTGACTTTCTTCCTTATTCAGACCTAGGGGTGACTAAACACCTTTGACTGAGCCCTACCCAGATGGAGAGACAAATTTTGGTTCTACTTTGGAGGAAGGGGGCGATAAAGGATGAGATGGTTGGATGGCATCACTGGCTCAATGGACCTAAGTTTGAGCAAACTCCAGGAGATAGTGAAGGTCAGGGAAGCCTGCTGTGCTACAGTCCACAGGTGGCAAAGTGTCTGACAGGACTTGGTGACTGAATGACAGCAACAAGAGGAATCTTAATGGCTTATCATCAATTGCCTTCCACACTAATCACTTTGAATCCTATTCAAATAACTGCTTTTTTTGTCTTGTCCAGTGACCAAGCCACACCTTATTCCTAATTTCTTAAAGGGCTAAGCTTAGCCTGTTGTTATAGGACTCTTCCCTTAATCAATACCCTCCCTCTGAAATCCTCTCTCCACTGACTGGCTTCTCTGAGCCACTCTCTTGCCAGCCCAACTGTATGTATCTGTTCAGTTCAGTTCAGTTCAGTTNGAATTCCATCACCTCCACTAGCTTTGTTCATAGTGATGCTTTCTAAGGCCCACTTGACCTCACATTCCAGGATGTCTGGCTCTAGATTAGTGGTCACACCATCATGATTATCTGGGTCGTGAAGATCTTTTTTGTACAGTTCTTTTGTGTATTCTTGCCACCTCTTCTCAATATCTTCTCTCAGTTTTCTCTCCTATGGATGTGAACTAAAGATTCTATCTTCTTCCATTTCCCCCTTCTTCTGATTGGGCCCACAACCAAGAGTAAGCATTGCTTATTACTATGGGACACAGGTCATGACCATGGTTGATTAGATAAGAAGTGAACATTTGACTCCAGAGAGGCCCATCCTCAGGCTGGGTGGAGCCAATCAGCTTCCCTCTCTAACTAGGAAGCAGACTATGTGGAACTGACATGTGAGTCATTAATAGTGGGGCATCAGAATGCCCCCTAAAAACTGATGATTTCCATCAGGCCTTAAATGAACATCTCACTTAGAAAATTTGAGATGACTCTACTCCTAGCAAATCAAACTAAGACAAGCTGGGACACTGCCCTTTCTCTCCCACTAGTGCTTCCTGGCATTAACTCCTTACAGAGATCCTACCTAGACAATGCTCTCTAAGCACAGGTGTACCTGACCCCAACACTACTCACCTTGCTATCCATAACTGACCTAGGTCTCCCCTCTTCCTGCTTCCTCTATTTTCCAAAGCCTGCTGAAGCTGAGCAAGTCTCACCAGCAGCCCACCTGAGTTGTGGTCACAGGTAAAGACAAGAAGCCCTGCAGATGGACAGGCATATCTACAAACTGTCTACTGCTCTCATGAACCAAGTCAGGGCCACTCTGAAAAGTGGTCTTTGAACACCCAGGAGACCCATAGGCAACTCCTGTGGTTAGAGTCAAAGGTGGTGAGAAACGGCAGCACTACTGAACTGCTTTTAAATTGGTCTTTAAGCAAAAGAGTAAAGCAGCTCAGCCCATTAAGGAACCCTCACTCAGAAGCTGTCCCACTGACATGCTTTCCAGGGCCTTCAGGGACTCCACTAATGAACCTCCAGCAGCTACGCCAGTTACTTCCCTGTAAGTCACACCACATCAAGGCGAGTTTGCAGGGACATGAATGTATGCCTGGCCCATTGAGGGAGCCCATCTGGTAAGGTTAGCTTCTATTTTCACCAGCATGACATAATGAAGGAAGCTCCTTTGAGGGAAGCAAAGCATTTTTCCAACTTGTCTCTCCACTTCTTTACAGCAGTGAGTTTCAAAGCCTGATGAATGCAAGAGGTCTCCCTTCCTTCAGGGAATGATGAGCTGTTCTGTAGACTTTCATCATGACATGGGACTCTGGGGTACTTAGTAACAAACTGAATTATCAAGGTTATTAAATGTTGGCGTTCATAAACTAAAAATGGCTCATTATTAGAGTTTGCAGGGGAGTTTAATTCAGTATCCACTAAAAAGTGAGTACACTTTGCAAAGCCTGGCCCCATTTCCCAACTCCAGCTAACTATGAGTGCAATGCCTTAGAGGAAACTGTACTCCAATAATCTTCAGGAAGTCGGCTTTCTTATCACCAGGTACTCAGTGCCACTGTGAATTGCACTGAATGCAAATAATACTCCAGGTGATTCTACTAGCATCAAGATTACCACACTGTTGCGAGCTGGTGAGGTTTTCAAGAGCTGCTACTTTTAATTTTTCAAAATATGAATTATTGCTCATTTAGCTCCATTAACATTGTTACTGTTCTTTAGTCACTAAGTCCTATCTGTCTCTTTTGCAACCCCGCATACTGTAGCCCACCAGGCTCCTCTGTCCGTGGGATTTCCCAAGCAAAACTAATGGAGCCATGTCCTTCTCCAGTGGATCTTCCCAACCCAGGGATCAAACCCACATCTCCTGCCTTGCATGCATATTCTTTACCACTGAGCCACTTGGAAAGCTCTCATTAATATTAGAATATTATCAGTTATTCTGTTAATCCTACGGTGTGTAGTGATATATGGTTGCATTAACAGTATTGGGGACTACAGTTTTTCCAATAATTAAAGTTTAACATTAATCATCCACATCCCTGGGCTAATTTGCTTTTATAAGGACACAGTACGTTATGTGCTGCCTGTGAATTTGTGCCACTGGAATAACTTGAACTTCTGTCAAAGAAAGTGTGATAAAATCACTGAGTTGTTTTAAAATTACAAGGTACTGTTTAAGTATATATAGACTCTATATTCTCACTTTCTTCTTTTATAATGTGAATAATATATAAGAAGTATTTCTCACTAGCAACAAATTTATCACAATTTGTTCGTCTCCAATTCTTTTTTATTCTTTCCAACTTCTATCCATCCCCAAAAGAGGGGGTGGGTGGGCCATGGAGTCTTTTGTCTCATACAAAGAATCTGGAAGGCCAACGGATGGGAGTCAAGGCCCACCAAAGCACCACCAGCTTGCCTAGAATCTGAGCACACACTCAGTTTCTATGTTTGCAGAAAGAATCCTGCTGCCAAACAATGTTTGAAATCTCTGCACTACACATTTCTATTTATGCAATACCACAGTCATTTAAAACAATGCTAGAAAAATCCAGAAAGAAAATACTACCTTGTTAGTTGTGGGAGTTGCTTTATTTTAAGAAAAGGAACATGTAAATGAATAGTCAAAGCAATGAGAAAAAACAAAGGTGGAACTGGATAAAGAAGGTTTCACTCAGCTCAATTTAACCTAGCAAAGGACTCAGCTGGGTGTGGGGAAAGAATGGAGTGGGAATGACACCAAGATGAATTAGAGAAGATCCTAGATAGTTTTGGTCCAAGAGAACAATGAGAGAAGTTCAAAACTGACTATGATACAGAAAAGAGAGATGCAAAGTGCCTGGGGAGAGGGATGAGGGGGAGGGATAAGGGAGGAGGCTTCTCCCCGAACCCTGGGTTGGCATGACTTAGTCAATCATTTCGCAGAAACTTACCACTGAGAAGGCACTTGGCAAGGTCAAGGAAAGGATACCCACAGCCAGGGATGCCCCTGTTCACCTCAACACCAAGGAAAGTGATTCAGGACCAGGCTTCTCAAACTCGATTGTGCATACAAATTATCTGGTTGGTGGGAGAAGTCTTGTTAAAAAGCAGATTCTGATACAGTAGGTCCAGGGTTGGCCTCAGACCCTGCATTTCTAAAAAGCTCCTAAGTGATTCCAATGCTGCTAGTCAGATACTTTGAGCTGCGGGATATAAAAAACCATGCCACAGTCAGACACTAATGACACATTATAAGGCATTAAGTTCTGTGACAAATACTGCTCCTTGCCTACCCAACATCTTCTCCTTTTATTTTACACTGAAAATCCCAGTTTTGTTTGGTAGGGTCATATGTTCAGCTAACTGTTTAGCTCCCCGGTATTCACTGTAGTGGGGTGTTGGAGGGGATGACACAATTTGGACAAAAAAAGTGCAAACAGAACATTCTGGAGAAGGTATCCATTCCTGTTTAAAACGGCAAAACCTCTGATAGAGAAGGTTTTCATTTCTGTCTTGGCTTTCCATCTCCTTTTTCCTGCCTGAAACATGGACCTAATGCCTGAAGGGGCAGCAGCTCTCTTGCCACCATGACATGGAAAACCACAGTCATGATGATGGAACTGGAAGAAGCAGCCTGGATCCTTCATGCTTTGTGGACTGTGCCTTTCTGCCGTTTCTTGGTGTCTAGGTTTGGGTTTCCTCAGAAGGAGCCCTGAGACAAGAACTGAACTATCGTTTATTTAGGAAGTAATCCCAGGAAACACCAGTAGGGGGATGGGAAGCGACACAGGGAAGAGAAGGAAGCCAAAAATGGTATGTCATCTATTCAGTGGGGAACTGAATCTTAGTCCCACTGGGGAAGTCCAGGACATGCGCAGAACACACCAGAAAGACCCCGCCAAGAGGGCAGGCAGGTAGAGAATGCACCTCGGCAGCCCCATTGTCTTGGGGGCAGGGGGGGAATTAAGCCCTATAGGGCATTAATTCTCCAACACACTGGCCTGCCCTACATACAGGCCAAACACACTCCCACAGCCTGAAAAGGGATCAAGACTGGGGGTACTTTCAGTAGCAGTGAGAAGTGTACAGACTGACATGAATGTGGTACCAGCGGGATCTGCTACACCTCGTAAACTCAATCCAGACTCTAGTACCCAAACACAATTCAAGCTGAAATCACCTTAGGAGTATTCTGATTTTTAAAAAAGGTTCTCACCCCTATCACAAGAACACAGAGGGCAAAATTATTTAATATTAAATCATGTATTTGTAACGGCAATGTCCAAGGAAACATATTTAGAGGTAGGAAGCTTTTTCTAGCAAACTTTAAAACACACTATATAGGTAACCACATGCTCTGCCAATGGGAGCAGGCAGCAGGCTTCTCCACAATGTGGAGATTCTGATATAACACCCAGAGCTTATAAATATGTTATTCACACAGAATATTTTCCCACTTAGTCTAGATTTTATTTTCTTGCTTCTTTGGCAAATCAAAGAGACTTTCAATGAGTTCAGGAAAAGCATTCTCCAGGTAGGTAAAGCTCCCATCCTTCTAAATGATTAACATCCTTTTGAATGACCTAGAAGATGAAATAATAAGAAACTCACTCAGAAAAGCACATGGTAGCAAGCTGAGACAAAGCAGAAATGTGAAGAGAGATGAAAAGAATGAGTTCATAAAGTTCCTGAATGTAGAAACTGGAAGCAAGCACACTGAGATCATCCTTTATTCTTCATTCTTGCCTCAGCCCTCTGGCTGACCTCCGGGGGAATGAAAGCAGTGTGGTGAGAAGAAGAGCCCCAGCCTCGACTTCATTCCACTGCCCATCACCCCCTACTCTGCACAGCACCTAGGTTAAGGGTTGACTGCAGCCAAGGCAAGACAGACTAGACTAAGCAGGCCTAAAAATTCCAAGGTCAATGATTTCAAAGAAAAACTCAGTAGAAAAAGTAGCAATCACTAAGGGGTAGAGAGCAGTAGTATCTGCAATCATACTATAAATCCTGCTCTGCTGACCCAGGGGGATTTGGGCAGGCAGGGCCAGAGTCCCACCAGGGAAAAAAACAACAGCAACCACCAACAAGCCCAAGGTCATGGAAGAGATGGGGAACTGCTTTCTTTTTTTCCTTTTAAATATTTTTCTTTCTTTCTTTATTTGGCTGCACCAGGTCTTACTTACAACACACAGGATCTTCCATGTTTGTTGTAGCATGTGGAATCTTTAGTTGCAGAATATGAGATCTTTAGTTGCAGCATGTGAACTCTTACTTAAGACAGGTGGGATCAAGTTCCCTGACTAGAGACTGAACCTGGGCCCCTGGCGTTGGGAACATGGAGTCTTAGCCACTGGTCCACCAGGGAAGTCCCTGGAACTGCTTTTGTTTCTGCTTTCTTTTAAAAGAATTTTAAGAACTTTCCACAGTCTCAGATATTTTCAAATCAGGTTTCAGCATAGCCAAAGGACATGCAATTAAGCAACTGCTTTTGCCACATAACAGTGAACACTTTATTTTCTTTGCTGTTGTGCAAATCACAATGATGGAATTGTCCCTGTTGAATCACCAGTGCAGTCCCCTGAAGTGATTTCATCATTTCTTTCTGAGGAGATTGTTGGCCTGTCACTTTACCTTTGCGAATCTCAGCTTACAAACTTATCCATAACATGAGATACATCTACCCTCTCCATTACTTAGAGTTGCTGCAAAAGTCAAATCAGAAGTGGTGTCATCTATTTGCAATGGCTTATGAACTGAGAGTAAATGTAAAATACTGTTATTACTCACATAGTATTGTCCCCTAAGAAGATCTGGATTTTTTATTTATACAATATTAGTGTGACCTTGGAAAATACAATATGACTGAGGGTTACATGAGTTCCTATGTATATAGACGTAGCACAGGACCTAGCACACAATGTATGTGTAGATACTGTATGTTCTGTATACGCTGAATACTGTTATCACCACCAGCACCACCACCATCCTCATCATTATCAACATGTTGCATTTATTTTAAATTATAAATGCTCCCAATTAGTGAACATTTTCTTGCTTTGATTCATGAGAATTTGGCTGCTTGAGTTTCCTTCTGAGCCAACCTCTAAACCACCGAACAGCACTAGAAAAGTGATAAGTAAGGCTTTTACTGACACCCTGAGAGGCTTTTCTCTTTCAAAAGACAATGAATGAATGTGAGGTTACTTTGAAAACAAAATAATGTACTCTCCATATTGTTATTGCTTTTGCCCAATTTTTATTTTTGTCAACAGCATTCACACTGGTATTGTCACCATCAAGCCTAGGAAATGTGGAAAAGGAGGATGGACCTTTTCAACCAGTCATGGAGCATATTTTTCATTATCCCTGGAGCTAGTCAAAGGTAGTTTTGCCACCTGTGGACAAATCAGGTCCATCCTACCCATCTCTCTTCCAAAAACCCCACAGCATCATAGAATGTGAATGCTGGAAAAGCCCTCAGCAATCTGGTCAATCTTTTCATTTTATAGATAGGGAAACTGGGGCAAAGGAAAATAAAGGATTTGCAGAATACCAAGATAATAAGAGGTGGGAACAAGGCCAGACCCCATGTCTGTTTAACTCTCAATCCAGTGTTCTTTCACTACCCGGTGTGACCTCTTCTTGCAGTCAGATGGCATGGTCAGAGTCTTGGCAGGAAGGGTGGCAGAAAGGAAGCCTGTGCACGTGGGAAAAGCCAGGAGCAGCTGGAAAATAGCTGGCTATACTGAAGATGAAACAAACACAAAACAAGCCCCAGGAACAGATAGAGGCAGGCATGAAACAAGGCAAGAATGGGGCAGACCTATCCAAAGAGTAGGGAGAACAGATGGGAGCCCAAACCCAGCTGGCAGGGACATCCAGCCAAGCTGCTTAGAGGCAATTACCTGGGATCCAGACTCATAGGACTCACTGTGTCGCAGATTCCAAAACACTCTTGGAAGTCCAGCTCTGACCTGGAGTGACCAAGACTGAAGGCTGGACTATCATTCTGAGATAAAAGGATTGACTTTGACTTCTGATGCTATTTTGACTATGCCTGTTCAAACCTTACCATTCTAAAAGGTCTCAAGTGATAAAAGCTCAGATCAAGGATGGAAACCACAGGCTGAGAGTAAGAGTTTCCCAAATCTTGAGTATAAAAGCCAGGAAAAATGAAGCAGGAATTTCCTCTCAACCCCTGATACTGAGCGCATGCACCGGACTGAGGTTCTGTGACAGCTGATGATTAGGAGAATCAGAAGAAACCGGTCCTTAATGAAAGGAAATTTTCATGTGTTTGTCCCATGATTTACATATGACTTTAAAAATATATCTAAAAAGTCAAATGCTTTTATTCTGAGGCAAATATACAGAAGAGTGTGAAGGGTGTGAAGACCACATTTCCTACCTATCAACCTCCCTTGAGTAGAATAATGGTTTACCTCTGTGGAGACAAAGAGGGTATTTTAGACAGAAAATAGTGTGTGCGATGGCACAGAAGCAAGAAACAGCCTTCCATGACCAGAGAACAGCAAGGATGACTGGAAAATGGGGGCTGTGTCAGACAGCACCCACAGAAAGGGCTGGGAAAACAGACAGAAGATAGAACGTGGCGGGCTTTGCACACGAGATGGGGTCCTTTGGATGGTATCACAATAGATCCTCATGATAAATCGCAAGCACAGTCAGTCATCATTATTTATACATTTGATATTTGCAAACTGTCCTGCTTTTAAAAATTTATTTGTAACACCCAAAACAATACTTGCAGTACTTTCTCTGTCACTCACAGACCTGCAGAGCAGCAGATATTTTTATGTCCATTTCCAGATGAGGTGAAACAAGAGATGTTCTTTTGGTTTCAGCTCTCATACTATAAACCAATGACCTTTCTGCTATCTATTTTTTTTTATTANCCTGCTTTTAAAAATTTATTTGTAACACCCAAAACAATACTTGCAGTACTTTCTCTGTCACTCACAGACCTGCAGAGCAGCAGATATTTTTATGTCCATTTCCAGATGAGGTGAAACAAGAGATGTTCTTTTGGTTTCAGCTCTCATACTATAAACCAATGACCTTTCTGCTATCTATTTTTTTTTATTAGTTACTTTAATATTTAGTTTTTGTATGTGTGTGTGTTATCATAGATTTATTTATTCATTTATTTATTTTACTTTACAATACTGTATTGGTTTTGCCATACATTGACATGAATCTGCCACGNAATAAAAAAGAAAAAAGACTTCTGCCCTACTTTTTGACATCATATAGCTGCTTAACTTTCAAGATCTATGAGGCTGAAAAGATGTATTACAATGTAAAACAAACAAACAAACATATAACTGAAAAATTTAAACATTATAATTTCTAGCTTCAACCTAACCCCTATGTGATTCTTCAAAAATTTTCAAGTATGATTCTTGAGTCATTCTTGAAAATTTTCAAATTTTCCCTTTTGAACTTTCTTTCTCATTTTTCAACTAATATTAACCACACTGGATCAGATTTTAGTTGTAAATCTTACTGGTTTAAAACAATGATTTATTTCTTATCACAGTTCTGTGCGATGGGCAGGTGATACATCAAATGCTATTGTCTGGGCTCATTCATAAGGATGAACTCAAAGGTCATCTGGGCAAGAAGATCTACGTGTCCTCACTCAACTGTTCCATGAATCATATTACTGTCAGTTGGAGCACTTTGGTTCTGTTCTATGTGGCAGAATTCCAATAGATTGGAACAAGTTTCTATATAGGACAGTCTCAGGGTAGAATCCCAATGGAGCAAGAGCAGTAGCTTCAAGATTCTCTCAGGACCCTTGCTAGAAACCTCTGAATGTTTCTTCCTCAACTTTCTTTTGGTCAACACAGAGCACAAGGCCAGCATAGCTTCAACGTATAAAGACTTCACTTAATGGGAGCTGTGAACTACCACTGTCATCTTTTCAAACCATTTCACACACATCTTTTCTACAATGACTGCTTTCCTGTTTCCTTTTTGGTTTCCTAGCTTTATTGGGATATAAGTGACATATAACATTATGTTTATTAAGGTTAAGATGTACAATGTGTTAAATGATTGATAGCAGAGCTACAGCTAATGCCTCTATCATGTCACACAATTACTTTTTGTGTTTGTGGCAAGAAAATTTAAGANTCTACAATGACTGCTTTCCTGTTTCCTTTTTGGTTTCCTAGCTTTATTGGGATATAAGTGACATATAACATTATGTTTATTAAGGTTAAGATGTACAATGTGTTAAATGATTGATAGCAGAGCTACAGCTAATACCTCTATCATGTCACACAATTACTTTTTGTGTTTGTGGCAAGAAAATTTAAGACCTACTTTCTTAGCAATTTTCAAGGATATAATACAGAATTATTAACTATAACCACTATGCTGTGTGTTGTATCCTCAGTTATATTCAGAGGTATATCCAAAGGAAATGAAAACAGGGTTTGAAGAGATACTTAATGCCCATGTTCATTGAAGTATTATTCACAGCAGCTAAGATAAGAAACAACCTAAATGTCAACCAATGGATGAAGACATAGTGTGTCTACACACACACACACACATATATGTATACATATACACACACATAAATGCACAATGGACTATTACTCAGTTGTGAAAAAGAAGATATCTCCTATTTCTTATCAGCAAATATTTGAGTCAGTTTGAGCTTTTCACTTGTAAGGGGAAATTTTGGAAAAATAGTAAAAAACTTTTTCATTTATTTGGAAGTTAAGATCAGTCTACCAGCTCTTCCCCCACTTTCATGTCATTGCAATATTTAGGCTCCTTTAGTATGTGCATGCCTGCTAAGTCACTTCAGCCTGGTTGGACTCTTTGCTACCCCATGGGCTGTAGCTCACCAGGCTTCCCTGTCCATCACCAACTCCTGAAGCTTGCTCCAACTCATGACCATCAAGTTGGTGATGCCATCCAATCATCTCATCCTCTGTTGTCCCCTTCTCCTGCCTTCAATCTTTCCCAGAAGCAGGGTATTTTCAGATGAGTCAGTTCTTCACATCAGGTGGCCAAAGTATTGAAGTTTCAGCTTCAGCATCAGTCCTTCCAATGAATACTCAGGACTTATGTCCTTTAGGATGGATTGGTTTGATCTCTTTGGAGTCCAAAGGACTCTAAAAAGTCTTCTCCAATACCACAGTTCAAAAGCATCAATTCTTCAGCACTCGGCTTTCTTTATAGTCCAACTCTCACATCCGTACATGACTACTGGAAAAAACATAGCTAGTTCCTTCATAGGGAAGAGCTACACATTTATTATTCACAACTATTCACTATAAATTTCCAAGCCAATTCTAATCAACAAGTGGATATGAAATCCCCAAGTATTGTTTCTATCATATGTCCTCAAATATTTTTCTGAGCACCTGTATTTCATCTATTTCTTAGTTGTTCTTAGTTTAACAGCTCTTAGCTGGAATAAAAATTTTATCATAAACCCAGTCCTTTGACTTTGGTACTGAGGAATGCCTAGCTAAGACCATTTACTGTCATAAGGGCTATTTGTCTCCACTAAACAGTACAATATCTTCACGATTTACTTTGCATCAATTCACTGCCTAAAGCAAAATTTCAGAGAAGGCAATGGCAACCCATACCAGTACTCTTGCCTAGAGAATCCCATGGATGGAGGAGCCTTGTAGACTGCAGTCCATGGGGTTGCAAAGAGCTGGACATGACTGAGCGACTTCACTTTCACTTTTTACTTTCATGCATTGGAGAAGGAAATGGCAACCCACTCCAGTGTTCTTGCCTGGAGAATCCCAGGGACAAGGGAGCCTAGTGGGCTGCCATCTATGGGGTTACACAGAGTTGGACAT
>SJYA01001694.1:1053300-1086258 GCA_006410615.1 Neotragus moschatus | reverse complement strand
ACTGAAGCAACTTAGAAGCAGCAGCAGAGCAAAGTTTGCAAACTTAACTATAAATATAACAAAAAATCTATAGAATGTATATGTTGAATATTACAAAATTCTAATAAAATCAAAGAACTAAATAAACAGACATATCAAGTCTGTGTGATTTGAAGATTCAATGTAATAGAGATGTCAGTTTCCTCAAAATTGAATTATAGTTTTTTGACAATTCCTACAAAAATTCCAGGGAGATATTTAGAAATAGAGTTATTCCAGAACTGGAATAGTTAAAACCTCTTGAAAAGAAAGAATAAAGTGGGAGAAACAACTATACATATCCAAAATTATGGTCAGCTATGGACTTCCCAGTTGATGTAGGGATAAAAAAACTCACAGCCAATGCAGGAGACATAAAAGAAGTGGGTTCAGTCCTTGAGTCAGGAAGATCCACTGGAGTAAGAAATAGCAACCCACTCCAATATTCTTGTCAGGAAAATTCCATGAACAGAGGAGCTTGGGCTACAGTCTATGGGGTCACAAAGAGTTGGACACGACTTAGCAACTGAACAAACACAAACAAACAAAAAAAAGAGTTATGTTTAAAATTTTTTTCTGAGATGTTTTTTGATCATAGATATGGTTACTATATAATATATTGTTTAAACTGACACTTCATTTCAGAGACAAATTCTGAAGCAGATGGGATGCTGGAGCAACAGATGTAAATTAGGACTATTTTGTGCAAACTGAAATATATATTTACTTTATTGAAGATGCTGGAAAATATTAAAACCTAGACAAATAGGTAAGATCTTAAAAAATGAAAATTCCTTAGCAAAACTACTAAATTTTTATATAGTAACTACATGTGTTGCAGTTTAAAACAAAGGAGATATATAAATTGTAGTTATCTATTTTCCCAGTAGTCATGAATGGATGTGAAAGTTGGACTGTAAAGAAGGCTGAGCCCTGAAGAACTGATGCTTTTGAACTGTGGTGTTGCGGAGGACTCTTGAGAGTCCCTTGGACTGCAAGGAGATCCAACCAGTCCATTCTGAAGGAGATCAGCCCTNTAGTAGTGAAGCAGTTCTAGATATGGCAGAAAGCTAAGAGTAACCAAAGAGCTTCTTGATGAAGGTTAAAGAAAAGAGCAAAAAAGCTGGCTCAAAACTCAGCATTCAAAAAACTAAGATCATGGCATCCAGTCCCATCACTTCATAGCAGATAGGTGGGGAAACAGTGACAGACTTTACTTTCTTGGGCTCCAAAATTATTGCAGATGGTGACTGCAGCCATGAAATTAAAAGACGGCTGCTCCTAAACAGTATATTGAAAAGCAGAGACACTACTTTGCCAACAAAGGTCTGTCAGTCAAAGCTATGGTTTTTCCAGTAGTCATGTATGGATGTGAGAGTTGGACTGTAAAGAAGGCTGAGTGTCAAAGAATTGATGTTTTTGAACTGTGATGTTGGAGAAGACTCTTGAGAGTCCCTTGGGCTGCAAGATCAAACCAGTCAGTCCTAAAGGAAATCAGTCCTGAATATTCATTGGAAGGATTGATGCTAATCTGAAGCTCCAGTACTTTGGCCACCTGATGCAAATAACTGACTCATTAGAAAAGACTCTGATGCTGGGAAAGATTGAAGGCAGGAGGAGAAGGGGACGACAGAGGATGAGATGGTTGGATGGCATCACCGACTCAGTGAACAAGAGTTTGAGCAGGTTCTGGGAGATGGTGAAGGACAAGGAGCCCTGGCGTACTGCAGTCCATGAGGTCGCCAAAAAGTCAGACACAACTAAGTGACTGAACAAAAACAATGAAGTTCTAGATAAGGGGGGATTGCAGATGAAGGACTCTGCTGATTTACCACCACTCCCTTCCCCCAGTCCTTTCTATGCTCACATTCCAAGGAAAAGTCACAGTCACAGAACCCTGGGTTTCCTTGCAACATAATATGAAACTAATTGGACAGGAGGAAATATTTACCTCTACAAATGAGATTTAAAAAGAAAAAAGGGAGATTGTAGCACCAGATGACATTCCTAAAATAATAGCGAAAAGTAGCATTTAAACTTGAGGGATTCCCAGGTGGTGCTAGTGGTAAAGAACCCACTGGCCAATGCAGGAGAGGCAAGAGACGTGGGTTTGATCCCTGGGTCAGGAAGATTCCCCTGGAGGAAGGCATGGCAACCCACTCCAGTATTCTTGCCTGGAGCAAGAGAATTCCATGGACAGAGGAATCTGGCAGGCTACAGTCCATAGGGTCGCACAGAGTTGGACACAACTGAAGTGACTGACTAAGCACGTATAGCCAGCGCATAAACTGGGAAGTCAAGGTACTTGGGCTACACAATCCCCCTGCTGGTGACTGGCAGTGGCAGGTTACCTAAGTTCTTCACAGTTCCTTCAGTTCCTTCNTGGCAGGCTACAGTCCATAGGGTCGCACAGAGTTGGACACAACTGAAGTGACTGACTAAGCACGTATAGCCAGCGCATAAACTGGGAAGTCAAGGTACTTGGGCTACACAATCCCCCTGCTGGTGACTGGCAGTGGCAGGTTACCTAAGTTCTTCACAGTTCCTTCAGTTCCTTCTTCAGGTAACGGTTAATGATATTGGCCCATTCCCTTACATCTTTCTAAGCAGTCACTGCAAAAGTCTTTCCTCCTCCAATAGTATTCTGAGTATTAACGAGTATTCATTTTGATGACAAAATGTCTTTGCTGTTTTACAACATTTTGTATAAGGCAAAGGTAATCCCAATTATATGTATATTTAAAATAATTATTCACCACATAGTTACTCTCCTTTATTGGAGTCTAAACTTGCATTTGCAATTGATTAAGGTGTCTGTGTTTTACAGCTTTCTATATGATGCATTTGTTCCCTCTGCTTTGCAATATATTCCCACTAACACTTGTTCAAGGTAAGTCTGACATTTTTAAGGCATGATTTTTAAGAGGTATCTGTGTGCAAATTATATTAGTACTTCCAAATTAAATTGTTTTTATTTTAATGCATAGTGTCAAACAGATAAATACCTAATTTGTATTCTTGGGGGTAGAAAAAAATGATATTAAAACTATCAATATAATAACATGCTTAAAATCTTAAGTTCAAGGAAAGTTATGAATATATGTTGGAGTTTTATCTCATAAAACCATTCTCATCTTAAAGTTAGTCTTGGAATATCTGGATCAAATAAAATAATATCAGCACCCCCACACACACAGAGTAGAGAGCCTACAGTCAGAAGATAGAAGGAGATAAGGAAAGAAAACCAGCCGTATTTTAACATTCTCCTTTCTTCTTACCTTGTTTTTCCTCTGTAAGTTTTGCCAACCTGGTTCCTTGACTCTGTGTTATGATATTCATTTTTATGACTGTTTACCATTTACAAAACACTTTCACACTCATTTCACTTAATTTTAGTCTCACAAGAATCCAAGCATATCTGGAGGACAGTTCTTTTTGTACCCATTCTTCAGAGGAAGAAACAGGCTCCATGGAGTAACTGATTACCCAAGCTGCCAGGCTGCTTTTCTTACTCCCCAACCAGTCTTCCCAGTACTCATATTGTATCAGGCGCTGACATCCCAGCCTAGCCACCTTCTAGGGTCTCCCTGAGGACCTTCCCCAGAAGCAGATGAGACCTCTGGTGAAGGGGCCTGGAGCAGGTGACTCCCTTAGAAAAAGCACCGATTTCAGTCAGAAGACCTAAATTCTGGTTCTAGTCTTGGCCCTGCCTGACTCACTTAGCAACATCAGGCCCTTCGCTCCTCTTGTCTAGGCCTCAGTTTCTCCATCTATAAATTAGGGATGTAAATGTGCTCTGAGCACCTCATAGCATATACTATGGAAATCCATATGATACATATATAACGTAAATGAAAATTATTTCCAAGGCAGTGGCTTCATTTCGCTGTGTCTCACAGGCCCCTGGAGATGCCCTCTTTTAAAGTCTGTGTCATGCTTGGGACCTCATCATCCTTCAGTCACTGAAAGCCCCCAAGGGGCCAGCCAGGGGAAAGAAAGTGCGTTGCTGGTGCTCTGACCTTCCCCCAGGAGTGGTCAAGGAGGCTGCTCCTGGAGCCCCTTCCTGCCCTGTAAGTACAGCCTTGCCAGTGGCTCCCCCAGAACAGCATGAATCTGGCCTCCTCTGCACCACGTGCTCCTGCCTCAACCGTTGGTGGGGGGGAGAGGGGAGCTCATGACCTGATTTAATGAGAGCCACAGCCACTACCACTGCTCTGAGGTGCTAGAAGCTGGCCCAGCGCATGCCCCCATGGAGCCTGCTGGAGCCGCGAAGTCTGAGAGGAGGGGCGGTGTGCAACGAGCACAGATGAGAGGAGCAGCTGTTCCTCCAGCTCCTGCTCCCAGCCTCAAGGGTCTGCTCCCCCCTCTTCCTGACCCCTCAGGATGGAGTCCACTGCATTCTATGCTCATTAAATGTTTATCTGGGTGAAGCTTCAAGCCCTGGATTAGGCAGTTCCTGGCTGGGAAAACCTGCACCACTAACAAGGGACAGCCAAGCAGGGGCTGGGGGTGGGGTGGATTAAGAAGTCATCCTGGATCCAGCATTAAGAGCAGCAGCCCTAGGAGAACAAAGAGGAGACTGAGGATTGTGGACACCCTGAGTTAGGAAATGGGCCAAGTTTTCAAATGTGCTTCTGAGGCTTTATAGAAGTGAGGTTCACCACATCCAGGGAGGGAGAGGCACCTGCCAGGAGGCCCCCTCCATTGTCATAATGGCTAGAAGATCAAGCCCAGAGACAGGAGGCATCTGCAGGGTTCAGTAGGCCTGGGGATAGAGCTGAAGGAGCTGCCAGTCTGCTGTAGGGAGCCCGAGTCTTTGGAAGATTCTCACTGTCATCTGTCTAAAGTGTTTTAATAGGGTAATAATACTGTTGGTGATAGCTAGCATTGATGAATACTAAGACTGCACTGCGAAACCCTGTGCATGCAGTATTTCATTTAATCTTCGAAATGATTCTAGAAAGGAAGGACAGTGAGAAAACTGAGGCTCACCCTGCAAGTTGACACACCCTATCATTACGTGACAACAATGCTTTAACTAGGGCTGGGGTCTCACTTTAGAGTCTATACTCCTAAGCAGCCTGCTGTTCTGAACTGACTCCGAGACATGAACAGACTACTAAATTATATCTGAGGGCTCTTTTAAGGAGAATGACAAAAATGCATCTATTAAGCCCCGACTTCGTGCTAGGCGTTTTACATTTATTACCTTGTATTCCTCATGACAGTCCTATGAGGTAGGCACTCCTACCTCCAGTTTACAGATTAGAAAACTGTGACTCATGGATGGCAAATGAGTCACTCAAGTTATGAAGCTGGAATTCAAACCCACATCTGCCTGACTCTAGAGTCTATCCCCTTTCCATGAGGCTCATCTGGATGTTTTTATTCAGGATTCTCACTCAACTTCAGTGGCTCCTCATTAGAAAGAGAAGCCTCCCCTGGAGAAGCTACAGGATTACAGGGGGAAAGGACTGGAAGTTCAGGCTGGGAAGTATCGTTCCAGAGAATTTTCTACAAATCCCCAGATCCTGGGAGTTACTGACGCACATTTTGAAAATCTGGTTTCAGAGCCATTAATCCAGAGCACACTGAGATATAAAGTCACATATTTTTGAAAAGTCTTTCAGGGGAAAACATCAGGCCAAGAGTCAAAAGAATTTTGTCCAGGTTCTCTCCTGAAGTCTCTGAGGGACTGCCAGTAAGTCAATTATCCTCTCTGGGTCTCAGTTTCCTAATAAGACTTCCTAATGATCCGTCCAGCTCTAGTTCCTGATCATGCAGTCAAATCTATCTTAGTCCATGAAAATGACTCCCAGTAGAAATGAGACAGGAAGAGGGCAGGGAACAACCTTTAAGAGAATGACACAGCCATTGAGGGCATGGCATAAACTGGTTAGAACTAACCAGGTCCAAGACGGCAGACGAATCAACTTCCCCTAGACCTTGAGCCTCAGTATACGCTCACTGTAACACATCAGCAAGCTAAATGACACACCCACAGGTGCCGTGACAGTTCCGAGGCCAACTATAAAAGGCCAAAAAGTGGGAGGTGGCCCGATTCCTGGAATTCCCTGCCCCTTTCCCAAAATACTTGGAATAATTTTTCCACTCATTAGCTTATGAAATTAACCACTCCTATAAAAACTGAAAACCCCATACCCTGGGCCTCTTACCTTCTGAGACAGCCCACACTCTGCCTATGAAGTGTATCTCCCTGAATAAACCTTCTTTCACTTCACTATGGTTCACTCTTGAATTCTTTCCTACAAGAAGCCAAGAACCCACACTTAGCAGCCTTCACAGGGACTAGATTGAGACCTGGGACATGACCAGGCTTCACATCCCACTTTATTTCCTGTAATAGAAATGTCCTAACATATTAATTGTGAAGCATACTACAAAGCAGTTTGTTACTAAGTGTGCCAAATTAGAGACCATCTGTATAACATCACTTTCACTCCACTATGATGAACAAACAGGAGAGAAAGGATGAACTTAAACCAATACTAGTAATGACACAAATGCATCAATATTGGTTGATGTAGGTAAACGGTTAGAAAATTACAGAGCTGAAGCATCAGGAAGGTGGCACAGAGAGCATGCCATTTACATTGGGTCTTAAAGGACAAGGACTTTTCCAGGGAAGAAGGGCCTTCCACGGAGAGCACATATTAGATTCAGATTGTCTTCCCCAACCATGATGATACTATTCATTCAGAGCATGACAATCCCGCCAGTATCCTCCGGGGAGACCTCAGGGAGATCTACCCTTGCTAGGGATCAACAATCCATAATGTAAACAAGGCAAGCAGCCTCCCTCCTGCAGGGAGGATGAGTTCTGCGGCTGCAGTTTCTAGAGACCACTGGGAACAGAAGACATTTTCCTCCTTTTAGCAATTCCTTCCAGAGTCTGAGCCCCAGTCCTCTTATATTTTTGTCCCCTGCCCAGACCTCTCAGTCTTGCTCTGTTCTGCCCAACCCTGCGACTCTGCCCTGCTCCATTCTGCTAGAAGTCCCGTCCGGGTCTGCCCTGAACTGCCTAGCTTAGGCATCCTTGCTCGCATCTGCTGAACACAGCACAGCCAGTACGGCTCAGCACTGTGTGGTACTGTCCAGTCTGTCTTGCCCAGCTAAGCCTTGCCCAAACCAGTTCTTGTTCTGCTCAATCCTGCCCAGCCAGCCCTGTTTGGCCTAGCCCTTCCCAGTCCTGCCTTGGTCTAGTTCAGGACTATCTGCTGCCACCACCCCCTTCCCCGCCCTGACTCAAAGGAAGTCTCTTTTCCCCAAAATATCCTTTCTTTCTAAGGCTACATTTGGGCCATGAAAAAATATAACCCTAAGAAACCCACTACTAAATCTATTTTGAGAACTCTGTTGAGGACATTGTTTACTATAGGGATTCTGTTAATGAAATCCTTGGGAGATGTTTCTCTCCGGATTCAGTAACAACAATTGTTCTTCACCGTTGACTGTATTATTTTAACTTCAGGGAACTGTGATCCTGTGACAGTTCCGGTTTGTAGTGTCCTGCAAGAAAGCAAGAAGCAAATAAATGGCTCCCCTTTGCAAGTGTATGGGATCACAGTGCATATTTCTGCACTAACGTCTTTTTCAGCTTACATTTTTTTTCTTTGCCTCCTTTACTTCTCATGATTAACTTATTTTTCTTTGTAAACTATCCTGAATTATTCCTAGAAAGAAGTTGGGCACAAATAATAAGGATCATCTGTTAAACTCCCATTCTGTGCAGTGTTGCATGGATGAGGGTCCCCTACTCTTTCACACACCTGGACAAGGCACACGGAAAAGCCCCCATTTTGTGCTGTTTCATTTCATACTCTCATGCAGGAGAAAAACCTTGCAAATGCTTAAGAACTGGTTGTACTTGCTTTAGGGATTTTAGGAGAATCAGGTTTGAAGAAAAGATCTGAAAAAGATAAGTCATTTCCAGCTTTAGAGCCCTAGAAGCAGAGCTCACAAATAAGTAAACATTGTCAGCTCACTGATTATCTTAAGGCAGAAGGAGGGAGGGGCTGAGTGGATACAGGAAGAAAAGAAACCCCAAGAGACATCAATTTGCAGGCAATGGGCACAATGTACACTTCAATGTCACCTTCACTAGCATTAAAAAGGACCAGAATTGGGGACTTCCCTGGTGGCCCAGATGGTAAAGAATCCACCTGCAGTGCAGGAGACCTGGGTTCAATCCCTGGGTTGGGAAGATCCCCTGGAGGAGGGCATGGCAACCCACTCCAGTATTCTTGCCTGGAGAATCCCCATGAACAGAGGAGCCTGGCAGGCTACAGTCCATAGGGTGGCAAAGAGTCGGACACAACTGGGAGACTAAGCACAGCACTGGTGGTCCAGTGGTTAAGAATCCACCTGTGGATGCAGAGGACATGGGTTCCATCCTGGTTCAGGAAGATCCCACTTGCCTCTGGACAACTAAACCTGTGCATCTTAACTGCTGAGCCAGCGCTTTAGAGCTCATGCTCTGCAAGGAGAGAAGCCCACACATCTCCCCTAGAGAGTAGTCCTGGCTTGCTGCAACTAGAGAAAACCTGCGCAGCAGCGAAGACCCAGCACAGCCAAAACAAAGACCAGAATTCATGGAGGCACCATTATGTAGAGACTCTGAGGATACAGAGAGGAAAAGAGATGTTTTCACCCTCAAAGACCTGACATTCTCAGTGTGAGGTCAGAGAGAAGAAAAGAAGTCAAAAGAGAAAAAATTACATGGTACAAAGCTGTCTGTGTTGAGCGTTCAGCTGATTACAGGGTGCCATATAGTACCATATAATGCAGAGAATGAATGGAAGAAGCATCCAGGAGGCTGGCTATCCAGGACCCTAACAGCAAACCAGCAGTCCAGAGCACCTGGTGACAGAGGTAGCAGAAAGGAATGAAAAATGCCAACATAACCAGAGACAAAACAGAAGGCCGCCCGTGGAGAAGTATGCGTTTGGAACTGCGGGCTGCTGTGACCTTTGAGCTCTGCTGTAGCCTGCTGCCAAGCTTACAATCTGAGCTGGGTTAGTTAGTGCTGCACAGGCTGAGTTCTACTAAGACTCCGTTATAAGATTTAACTGACCTAAATCAGAAACTCTGATAATTGGCAGTTAGGTACAGGAATCCATAAATGGGACTAGTGCTTTCTTCAAAGTTACTCTGGGTGGTATGTCATGGCCTAGATCTATCCTTGTGTCTCAGAGTGAACCATGTGTCTTGATATTACCATAAGCTGGGCCTAACCAACTCTTGGCTCACAGAATGACTATCGACAGAACACTCAGGGATAAACATACAACTGTGCCATTGGTGGTTGCTCTTGTAGAAAGAACAAGTAAGTATGTGGTGCACTGAGGTACAAGCCCCACAGGGCACCTGGATCACCAGGTCTCTGTGGCTGAAAGCACGTCTGTTGCTGCTTTGCTTCTGTCAGAACAAAGGATCCTGAATCTCAGCACCAGAGAAGGAAAATGTGTGATGCTCTGTGATACTAACGGACGCATACCAGAATATGTCATCCCAACTCCCCAAAGGGGCCAGAGGAAACTATACATTACTAGAAAATTGAAAAAGGGATCACCAAAGACTCTGGGTACCACCATCTTTCAGCATGCTCAGCAGCCATTCCAACCCCACCTTGGAGCACAGCCTTGTAAGTCAACAAATCAAGTGATATTTGTGGGTAAGATTATGTGTGCGGGTGCAATTCCTGACACCAGCTGGAAATCCCCGGATGGAAAAACTTAGAGACAGGATAAGGCAAGACCTCCCCCAAAGAGTTTCATATAACTACTCAAAGATCTTTTATTCAGGTGGAGGAAAGAGAAGCTAAAACAGAAGTCTGTGATTTGTCCTATTGGAAATTCAAAAGTAACTCTAAGAATTTATTCAATGGGAAGATGAAAAGTTGTCTATTGCACCTCTACAACACAGTTAATTGTTATATCAAACACAGAATTGATGCTTTTGAACTATAGTGTTGGAGAAGAAAGACTCTTGAGAGTCCCTTGGACTACAAGGAGATCAAATCAGTCAATCCTAAAGGAAATCAGTCCTGAATATTCATGGGAAGGACTTATGCTGAAGCTGAAACTCCAATACTTCGGCCATGTGATGCGAATAACTGACTCATTGGAAAAGACCCTGATGCTGGGAAAGACTGAAGGCAGGAGGAGAAGGGGACAACAGAGGATGAGATGACTGGATGGCATCACCAACTCAATGGACATGAGTTTGAGCAAGTTCTGTTTGTTGGTGATGGACAGGGAGGCCTGGCGTGCTGCCAGGGGTCACAAAGAGTCAGACACTACTGAGCACTGAGCGACTGAACTGAGACTGAGACTGAACATAGCTAAGAATTAATGTTAACATTTGCTGAGATTTGTTCATTGGTAGGCATACTTCATGACCCCCAAGTTAACAATTTATTGAGCAACCCACTGATCTATTGAAAAGGGACCATAATATGCAACCTCCCACAGCACAATAGAACTTATCTCCCTGTCTTTCCTCTCATCTACCGGGTCTTCACACCAGGGAAATGACTCCATCCCCCTGCCACCACTGTAAATTCTCTTGCCTTCAATAGCTGGAAAAACTTGAAAGAAGAATAATAGCTATTATGGAAAATTGGCATGGTGCAATGTATTCATTATTACTTTGTGAAACATCCCAATTAACCAGAACTACTCGCAAGCAGGGCCTCTTGATTCTGTATCAGACTTTTTTTTTCAATAGCACCCCCAAAGAATCAAGAAGACCTACTTGTGCCTTTTAACCAGGCTGCCACTATTTTTTGTAAAAAGAAAGAAAGCAATAGATGGCCTAGTACTATTTGTTGCCTCACAAAGGACCTCCAGGCAATCAGCCTCCTCCTAAACAACAAGCTCATCAAAAGGCCTAATATTGGAGATTCTGAAGTCTAGATCTCCTTAATCATTTAATCTTGGCACAACCCCTGAGGAGATACAAGTTTCATTATAGCAAACTATGTAAAAGCTACAAGGTATCTAATGCCAGGCCTCACAGATATACAGCAAGTTACCTCCATGACTCTCATGCCCCNTCATAATGTAGGGTTTGCAGGGTCTTCTGACTTTGGGAAAGTTTCCCTGTGCTACCTGCTCTAAGTGAGATATCCCTTCTCTGTGCAGCCCTGGAATCCCGTTCAGTCCTTCATGGCAGCACTTACTACCCTGCAATGGCCTGTATCCTGGGCTAGCGGATGAGCACCAGGGGAGGCTTCATAGCTGCCTTGTGCCCTGCAGCACCCCCAGCACTTGATACATCTCATGCTGCTACTGCTTAGTCGCTTCAGTCATGTCTGGTTCTTTGCAATCCTGTGGACTGTAGCCTGCCAGGCTCCTCTGTTCATAAGATTCTCCAGTCAAGAATACTGGAATGGGTTGCCTTGTCCTTCTCCAGGGGAATCTTCCCAACCCAGGGATTGAACCTGCATCTCTTACATCGCCTGGGGAGCCCCCTGATACATCTCACGGCAGGTGAGATAAATATTCACTGAATCCATAAATGTGATATAATCTAAGGGGGCAGAGTGCCCCTGTGACAGGGTGACCCCTGTCAGCCACCTTCTCCTGGGTGAAAGGAAAAGAAAAGCATCATAGTGCTGGATATAGCCACATCTCTCATGCCACACCCCCCCAAAGAATCTGGGAAGTAGACTGAACACTGGAGAGCAAGCTTGGATTTTGTATCTGTTTAGAAAAAAAAATCTTCTTATATTGTTTTGCAGATAAATCTGTTAATGCTGGAGAAACAATATGCTATCTTTAGAGGAGAGGCAACTCTCCCCTAGATTCATCCATATTTATGGGCCTCTGCATTGGGGCTATTGCTGCGTGTGCTCAGATTCTCAGTGAGGTTTCAGCCAGCTGGAAAGCACAACAACCTCCTCTCTGTTCCCATCTGCACAGGCCAAACTACAATCCTGTCCCTCTACAAATCCTACCTGACATCATGAGACTTCTCCTCTCAGGGATTGAAGGAAATGAGCAAATCAACCCTGAGCACACTTCAGGTGGCTCTGTGACCTTGCATTCCCCCCGTGACCTTTTCCATGTTACTCTTTGCATGGGCAACTTCAGCCATTACATTAGCAACACACAATTACACCTTCAAGGTAGATTCAAGTTCAGCCTCTGCCAGGACATAAATACCTTAATGAGGTGACAGCCATGCAAAACTTCTGAGTGGTGTAAATCTAGGCTCTGATAGATTGCAAAGATACGTTGGCAGGTTCATGTCCCAGAACAAAGAAAGGAAAAGAGAGGAGAGAAAGGATGGAGGAAGGGAGGGAGGGAAGGAAACAGGAAGAAAAGGAGGAAGAGAGCAAAAAGAAGGAAGAAGAACGGGCCTTTCTATGGTTATGCTGGTGGTAGTATGCAGCACAGTGTTTTTAAAAGTGATTTCTACTGTTTTTAATCCACACTTGCACCCTAATCCCTACTGCTTTAATTCCTCTGCTGGTTAAAATTCCTGCTGTCATACTCAGGGTTCCACACTCATGTTGAGCACATACTCAGAGAACAGAATACTCTTCAGTGCTAGGTTTTTCTTGCCTTTCTTGATATCCTCCCAATACAGCTTGGCCCATGAGGTGCAGTGAACAGACTCCTAACTTCTGTCAGGGGTCCAAGGGAATATAAATCTCTCCACCAGAGACAGAGTGCATGGGGGCCACTAGCCAGCCTCCAACACCAGCCAGGAAAGTAGAAACCAGTGCTGGTGCTTTGGCCATAAAGTTATAGAAGGACCCTCTCATTCCTGAACCTGCTCGTCCATACTCAGTGTTTGGCTCAATTCTATGTTGACTGCATGGGGGAAAAAAAAGGCTATTATTCAAAATGTTCCTCAAGTCCTCAATCCCAAATATGTGCCAGACCCTGAGAAAGTAAAGAGAGGTAGAACCCAGGGTCAGAGGTCAAATAAAAGGAAATAACAACGGATCTGTGAAATGCAGTCAGCCTGCAGCCATCCCTGAGACTGCTTTTCCTTTAATGGTACAGTGGCCACTCCACAGGCATGTATTTGCCTATCTTAAAGGCATAACTGTCTGAAGTGATATGACATTTATTGTCCTGGCTATTTCCATCACAACAGTCCCATCATGTCCTATGAGTTTTACAGTGGTCGTCCCCATGATAATGAGAATAGAATGAGTAACCATCTTTCCCCAATTTACCCTGGGAATGGGAGGGATCCGGTGTAGTGCTGTTCACAAAAATATAATGTCACTTCAATACACAATTTTAAAGGTCATTATTTGAAAAATTAATAATAGCAAGTGTTGGTGAAGATATAGAGAAACTGGAACCCTATACTGCTAGTGGGAAAATAAAACGGTACACAGCTTCTCTGGAAAACAGTTTGGCATGTCCTCAAAGAGTTAAACATCATATGATAAAGCAATTCCATTTCTAGATACATGTGCAACACAAAACTTGTATACAAATGTTCATAAGAGTATTATCACAGTACCCCAGAAATGAAAACAAATCAGATCTCCATCACTGATGAATGGATAAACAAAATGTGGAGAATCTGTCAATGAATGATTATTCAGCCATAAAGAGAAATAAAGCATGCTATAACAGGGATGAACCTTGAAAGCTTTATGCTAAGTGAAGGAAGTTGGTAACAAAGAGGACCACATATCACATGATTCCATTTACATGAAATGTCCACAACAAGCAAATCTATAGAAAGAGAGTAGATCAGCAGTTGCCAGGGAGTCAGGCGATGGGGGAATAGGTAATAACTGCTAGCTGGCGCAGGTTTATTGTGGGGGTCACTAGAATGTTCTGGAATTAGACAGTGGTGGTGATAGGTGCACAACTGTGAATGGACTGAAAACACTTTTAAAAGGTAAACTGTATGTCAAGTAAATTATATTTCAAGAATAGGAAAGGTTTGGGCCTTACCCAAAGGTAAGGCCTTTGGGCCATGTGCCATTCAGCAACTCATCCTTTTTGTCATAGTCTATTCCTGGCCAACTAGAAATAACTGGCCACATGAGAAAAAATAGTTATCTAGTATTATAGATAGACTTTCCAAACTTGGCCCTGCCCTTTGCTACTTCTGTGAAACCAAGCTATAATGAGTATTTTTCCCAAAGATCTCCAAATCCAATTAAAACTCACACCCCTCTTAAAAATATTCTTTCCATTATCATATATAATATGTCCTCCTTTCCAAAGCCAATCTATCCATGGTGTTGGTGGCCGTACACCCTCCAGGCTCTAAAGTCTTGCTGTATCCCCAAATCTTGTCAGTTTATATCTCCAGCTTCCCTCTCCGGTGTCTCTCTCTTTCTTGTTATACTGAAAATATGCTCAGATGGCTCAGGTCCTTAAGAGGAAATCTTCCTTGCTACTGGATCCATTTCCATTTACGATCTCATCTTTTCCCTCTCTTTTTAGGTAAACTTCTCAAAGAACGGTCATAGCTATTCTATGAACTTCAACTTACTCTACTCTCTTTCCCACTCCCATCCTTCCTATACTGAGCCAACTCTACGACCACTAGATGACTCACATACCACAGACAGTTGGGATTTTCACCCCCCTGTATGCTACTGCATGTGATATTGATGATCACCCTCTCCGTCTTGAAGTCCTATTCCTTGATTTCTAGGAGACCACACACTCCTAGTTCACCTCCTATCTTTCCAACCATCTTTCAGGGCCTCTTTTGACAGCTCTTTTAACTCCAGCACAATGCTTCAGTATCGGTATACTCAGGGTTTTTCTTGAACATGCTACTCTTTGTACCCCACTTTTCTCCTTAATCATTTTAACTATATGATGATTGCTGAATGCCTCTCTCCAACTCAGACCTCTCTATTAAGCCACAAATTCATATATCCATTTGCCTGATGGATTTATCTATCCAGTCATCCCTCATGTACCTTAACTTTAGCATGTCCAAAACAAAGCTCCAATACTTTAATGTGAAGAATCAACTCATTGGAAAAGACCCTGATGTTGGGAAAGATTAAAGGCAGGAGGAGAAGAGGCAACAGAGGATGAGATAGTTGGATGGCATCATCAACTCAATGGACATGAGTCTGAGCAAACTCTGGGAGACAGTGAAGGACAGCGAAGCCTGGCATGCTTCCTTTCATGTCGCAAAGAGCTGGACATGGCTGAGTGAACAACAACAAAGGACAATGCTTCTCCTTCCTCGGTGGTTACCTACAGATTGCTGCAAGCTGCTGCATGCACAATGACCACCAAGGCCAGGCTGTTGACCGTCTGAGGGGTGGGTCATTACAGACAGCACCAGCAGCAAATGGTTCTGTGCCAGGCAAATGTCACAGAGCAGGTGGAGGCTCTGGTTGGGAAACCTTTTGCCTTACAGAGTGTTGAGCATTTATTTGGATTAATGGCTTTCAGGGTTGTAAGATTTCAAATGTAAGTCAAATATTTATTGGTGATAGATGGCAAGAAGAAAGAGTATAATTTGAAGGTAGTCATTTATGTATTTCCTCTCCTCTATCGTTGAATTTTAAACCCATAAACCAGGGACCCAAGTGGTAATAATCATATTTATAATTCCTTGCACTCATACAGTGCTTTAGCACTTGCAGTCTTCCTGTAAGTTATTCATTTTGGCTTTAAGTCATATACCTGTGCAAGTAAGATCTGTTATTCCCATTTTACTGATGAGGAATATGAGACTCCAGGTGTTGAGTGATTTATCTATAGGTCAAGGATCAAAACCCACACTGCCTGATACCAAAGTCACCGCTCTCACCAAAATACCACACTGTCTCCTCACCTCCTTTCCTTGAGAGTCTCCACAAAGCATAGCAAAGATATTAGTTGAGGGTTTTTCAGGTTGCCACACCCTCTCATACACATACATATTTTATATACATTTTATTTTTACAACTACCTGTGAGATGGATACTACCATAGTTTTTCATAAAGGCTTCCAGATCAAGAATTGTGACTATGACTAGACTAGAGAAGTGAGTCAACAGATAGAAGGTACTGCTTGACCAGACACTATTTTCCTCAAAATCCTTTACTGTATCTGGCTTCCCTTGAGAGATCCAGATGAATGCCAGGTCCTGGCTATTTCCGATCATTAATCAAATGCACAGCACAATCACCACAGAAACTTTCTTCCTTGAGCATTCTCTCAAAATGAACCTGTTATATCATCTTAGTTTAAGTCNCCAACTCTACGACCACTAGATGACTCACATACCACAGACAGTTGGGATTTTCACCCCCCTGTATGCTACTGCATGTGATATTGATGATCACCCTCTCCGTCTTGAAGTCCTATTCCTTGATTTCTAGGAGACCACACACTCCTAGTTCACCTCCTATCTTTCCAACCATCTTTCAGGGCCTCTTTTGACAGCTCTTTTAACTCCAGCACAATGCTTCAGTATCGGTATACTCAGGGTTTTTCTTGAACATGCTACTCTTTGTACCCCACTTTTCTCCTTAATCATTTTAACTATATGATGATTGCTGAATGCCTCTCTCCAACTCAGACCTCTCTATTAAGCCACAAATTCATATATCCATTTGCCTGATGGATTTATCTATCCAGTCATCCCTCATGTACCTTAACTTTAGCATGTCCAAAACAAAGCTCCAATACTTTAATGTGAAGAATCAACTCATTGGAAAAGACCCTGATGTTGGGAAAGATTAAAGGCAGGAGGAGAAGAGGCAACAGAGGATGAGATAGTTGGATGGCATCATCAACTCAATGGACATGAGTCTGAGCAAACTCTGGGAGACAGTGAAGGACAGCGAAGCCTGGCATGCTTCCTTTCATGTCGCAAAGAGCTGGACATGGCTGAGTGAACAACAACAAAGGACAATGCTTCTCCTTCCTCGGTGGTTACCTACAGATTGCTGCAAGCTGCTGCATGCACAATGACCACCAAGGCCAGGCTGTTGACCGTCTGAGGGGTGGGTCATTACAGACAGCACCAGCAGCAAATGGTTCTGTGCCAGGCAAATGTCACAGAGCAGGTGGAGGCTCTGGTTGGGAAACCTTTTGCCTTACAGAGTGTTGAGCATTTATTTGGATTAATGGCTTTCAGGGTTGTAAGATTTCAAATGTAAGTCAAATATTTATTGGTGATAGATGGCAAGAAGAAAGAGTATAATTTGAAGGTAGTCATTTATGTATTTCCTCTCCTCTATCGTTGAATTTTAAACCCATAAACCAGGGACCCAAGTGGTAATAATCATATTTATAATTCCTTGCACTCATACAGTGCTTTAGCACTTGCAGTCTTCCTGTAAGTTATTCATTTTGGCTTTAAGTCATATACCTGTGCAAGTAAGATCTGTTATTCCCATTTTACTGATGAGGAATATGAGACTCCAGGTGTTGAGTGATTTATCTATAGGTCAAGGATCAAAACCCACACTGCCTGATACCAAAGTCACCGCTCTCACCAAAATACCACACTGTCTCCTCACCTCCTTTCCTTGAGAGTCTCCACAAAGCATAGCAAAGATATTAGTTGAGGGTTTTTCAGGTTGCCACACCCTGTCATACACATACATATTTTATATACATTTTATTTTTACAACTACCTGTGAGATGGATACTACCATAGTTTTTCATAAAGGCTTCCAGATCAAGAATTGTGACTATGACTAGACTAGAGAAGTGAGTCAACAGATAGAAGGTACTGCTTGACCAGACACTATTTTCTTCAAACTCCTTTGCTGTATCTGGCTTCCCTTGAGAGATCCAGATGAATGCCAGGTCCTGGCTATTTCCGATCATTAATCAAATGCACAGCACAATCACCACAGAAACTTTCTTCCTTGAGCATTCTCTCAAAATGAACCTGTTATATCATCTTAGTTTAAGTCCTCAACCATCATTCTTACAGATAGTTGTCAGTTTGTACAAACCAAACTTCCAACCTTTTAAAATTTCTGTCTGTCTTACAGATGATGAGCCTTCACTTCCCAGGTGTATCTGACCTTTCTGGACTCTTGTGTCAGCCAACAGTTCTTTTTCTTGACCCACGTAAGCTTCCTTTTACATTTGTTTAACCTCACAGAGAATTTGATGAGTTCTCTATTCCTAATAATGGCAAATCATCTCCTACAATCATGAAATGAAGTACTTCTTTTCACTGTGGCTGCAAGGCTAGGCTAACTCAATGACCTTGGATACATGACAGCAATAAGATCAGTTGTGTTGCTACATGACTCTATCATTCTTGAGTCACTATGTAACAAGGAAGCCACTTTCTATACTTCATATTATGTGCTAACTTTTTATATCACAGAATACCGGGATCATAATCTGACCTTTCCTGTCTTTAGATAAACTAAAATCTTCAAAGTACCTGATACAAAATTTGGCTGAAGAGTATGAACATTTCCTCCTATGCCAAGCTAACAGACAAGATCCTTCTTCCTTAGGTTCTCTTAGAAAATAAAATTTAATGATATCTTGATCTATTTTAAACTCTAGATTCCCCTGTCTTGTATATTCTCACACTAATTTCTTCTTTACTGGAGTCGTAGTCTATTTTAACAAGATATATATTCAGTGACGTTGTCTTCCACATTAATGCGGTAGAAAGAATCCTAGGCCTCGACTCACTAGATCTGAGTTCTAGTCCTAGCTCTACCACATCTGACTCTGGGGGTACCAGAAAGCCTCTATGAATCTCCTCTTCCTGATATATAAAACGAGGTAATACCCGGCCATCAGGGAGTGCTGCGCCATGAGAGCAGCTCACACGTGTAGGTGGAATACTACTGCTACCACCATCCCCATCACTTCCAGATGCCTGCTACAGACTGAGGGGAGGTCTGTAGCGTATATCACCATATCTAAGAATTCATTCAGGTAAAATGATTACTGTAAAAGATTATTAAATAATTATTACATCATTATCAAATCACTATTATAATTTGATATTATTATTTAAAAAGAAAATATCCAAGGTCTTTTAACCACCATTCTCTTTAGAGCAATGGACCTGGGACGCATGGAAGGATGAAGAAAGAACAACTGATACAGCACTCTCTGCTCCTGACAGCATAATCTATGCCGATGATATTGCAGAAAAGGTAATGTCATTTTTCCTTTATACCACTGCTTCAGAGAAATACTGTGTGTCTTTGTGAGATGTCTGTGTGTGTGTGTGCACGCACACACATGTGCAGGTTTGAAGACAAAGAATAAAGAAGGGACCTACAGTCACAATGATGGATCTCCAGTGGGCATCAGACCTTGGAGTGCCAAACTCCACCCTGGAATATCCCATTCAAGTATCTCTTTCCCATCCTATTTACACTGTTACAGATCAAGTCCCTGATCTGAGATATAGTGAAACAAATAGATTCTGGGATGAGACCAATTTCTGTGATACAGCGTATGAGTTTTATGTTTTCAAAAGGTGGAAGTTTTATGTTGGATAACGGAAAAAGTCTTTCAGAAAGGAGTTGAAGAATACTGAAGCACAGGAGGCAAGGCTAGGTATCAGGGGGGTCCCAGTGAAAAGTTTAATTACCTTGTTGAGTCTTCCCCCCTTGGACTATGTAAAAAGTCAAAGCAACCACTGGTTCATCACCATTTTACCCCTAACTCTGTCAGTTCAGTTCAGTTCAGTCACTCAGTCGTGTCCAACTCTTTGCAACCCCATGAATCGCAGCATGCCAAGCCTCCCTGTCCATCACCATCTCCCAGAGTTTACCCAAACTCATGTCGATCGAGTCAGTGATCCATCCAGCCATCTCATCTTCTGCAGTCCCCTTCTCCTCCTGCTTCTAATCCCTCCCAGCATCAGAGTCTTTTCCAATGAGTCAACTCTTCGCATCAGGTGGCCAGAGTATTGGAGTTTCAGCTTCAGCATCAGTCTTTCCAGTGAACACTCAGGACTGATCTCCTTTAGGGTGGATTGGTTGGATCTCCTTGCAGTCCAAGGAACTCTCAAGAGTCTTCTCCAACACCACAGTTCAAAAGCATCAATCCTTCGGCTCTCAGCTTTCTTCACAGTCCAACTCTCACATCCATACATGACTACTGGAAAAACCATAGCCTAATTACCTTAATTTATTGCTACCAGCCATTCAGCTTTGTATGGAGGAGGGTTGGAGGATGGAAGATGCAGGCAAGTGTGTGGCCTTCCCCCAGTCTCCCTTCTGCTGAGGTCCACAGGACTGTCCCAGCATCACACTGTGTGTGATAGCAGTCCTTGAGTTATAGATGACGACAGCAGTGAGGTGAAGGGACTAGTGATGGAACTCTGAGGGATGAAGGCCCTTGCCTCACAGAGCAGTGAATACCAATGTAAAATTCAGTGGCAGCTATGACCCTTAAACAGATAGAGCTTGACAGGTGACAGGCATGTGACAACAGTCTCAACTACTAAGACCACCCTGGTAAGAAAGATTATCAGAGCTGTAAGACTGTCCTCTCTGTGGTTCCTACTCCTCCCCAGGTCTCCTGTGGCACAATCTAATTGTCAGAAAGCAGCCACCTCTCCCAGTTCCCAAACACAGTCCCTGTGTCCAAAGATTCCAAAGGATGCTCTCCTGGTCCCTGGCAGGAAGGAGGAAACTCGACCTACTATGATGGCATAGGTCAGAAATTTTCCCGTACCAGTCACTGGGCACAGCCAGAGAACTTTCAGACGCTCAGCTATTGCTATCTCAGATAACCTTGCTGTTTTCCACTGCTTGGAACAAGGGCATGAATGTAGTAAAGTAGTTCCTATTCCTTGGCTCTCCAGTGCCACAAGGCCCTCTTGAGAGCAATAAACTGTATACTGATCTGAGACAATCACTATTCTTCCCCTTGATTAACTTTTTTAAAAATCAAGCCACTATCCCAGGGTAGAAAGCCCCTCCTCAGTCGTAAGTTGCCTTCCGTGCCTCGCTGTGGTAACATTTTCATCTTTGCAAACCTGAATAAGGTATCCACATTGCCTCAGTAGCCAAACGTGGGGAATTTCCCATCTGGCAGAGGCACCACCTCTGGGATTTAGCTGAGATCACAGAGCTGGTTCTCACCTCATAGGGGAGGCATATCCTTATCTTTCAAAGTAGGGCCCAACAGATTACTTCTGGAGCTCATAAACCAAGTAATGGGAATACATACATTATTAAGAGACATGGAAATAACCTCCAGGAACTCTGAAACCAGAGACAGTCAGGCACGGTTATCTTCAGGGAGTGTAATATTTGGGAGGATAAAAGGTGGAAGCCAGATGCTTTTTTCATCGTAAGCATTTATATATTATTCAAAAATTTAATGTATTAATTGAATTTTTAGACTGATTCATACAAAAGATAAGTAAATAAAGGAAGATTAAAACACATCAAAACACAGACTTCCCTGGTGGCACAGTAGATAACAATCTGCCTGTCAATGCAGGGGACATGGGTTCGATCCTTGGTCTGCAAAGATCCCACATGCTGTGGAGCAACTAAGGCTGTGTGCCGCAACTATTGAATCTGTGCTCTAGAGCCTAGGAGTCGCAACTACTGAGGTCACATGCCACAGTTACTTAAGCCCACACACCTAGAGCCTGTGCTTGGCAACAAGTGAAGCCACCACAATGAGAAGCCTGCTCACCCCAAAAAGAGAGTAGCCCCCGCTTGCCTCAACAAGAGAAAGCCCATGCAAAGCAATGAAGACCCAGCCTAGCCAAAAATCAATTAATTAATTAATTTTTAAAAATCAAAACACAATGATAAAAATGAGTATTTGTGAATTATAGAGTCAGAGAATCCTTACAGCTAGAGAAGAAAAAAAAAATCTTAAAATTCCCTCTTCTATCCCAGATAGGCGCAATTGGTAAAGAATCTGCCTGCCAATGCAGGAGACACAAGAGACATAGGTTCGATTACTGGGTCAGGAAGATCCCCTGGAGTAGGAAACGGCAACTCCACTTCAGTAATCTTGTCTAGAAAATCCCACGGACAGAGAAGCCTGGCAGGCTACAGTCCATGAGGTGGCAAAGAGTCAGACACAACTGAGCATATATGTACACGCTACGCATTTCACCCTCAATCATCTACTTATTTACAAAAGATGAGAAAAACAGGCTCAGAGGAGGAAAAATTAGTTTCCTAAGGTCTCACAAGGAATTGACTCCTACAATAATCTTATTTCAACAACACAGTCCTAGAGCAGTAGTTGAAGCAGGGAAGCAGAGCCAGGAAAAATAAGGTGCAAAATCCAATCTGTCATTCCTAAGGGTCATGTGGGTTATATTAGCAGAACTAATTGCAGCTCTTACAATTCCATCCTCTATGGTTATAGGGTTTAAGCGAGTGGTAGGATGATGCCTTGGGATAGTCAGGCTATAGAAGCTGCTGGACCCACTGGCTGATAAGGAGAGAAGTGCAAGAGGAAGCTTTCTATCTGATTTAAAGACCTGAGTTTGGTGATATTCTGGATCTGTGATCTTGGGGAAGCCACTTAGTAGCTCTGTGTCTCATTCTCCTGGTCTATAAAATGTAGATAAAGAACATCCACTACAGAAATGTTGCAAGGAATAAATAAGCTAGTGCATGGTAAGTAAGTACATAGCATACATTCAGTTCAGTTCAGTCGCTCAGTCGTATCCTACTCTTTGTGACCCCATGGACTGCAGTACACCAGGCTTCCCTGCCCATTACCAACTCCCGGAGCCTACTTGAACTCAAGTCCAAAGAGTTGGTGATGCCATCCAACCATCTCATCCTCTGTCATCCCCTTCTCCTCCTGCCTTCAATCTTTCCCAGCATCAGGGTCTTTCAAATGAGTCAGTTCTTCGCATCAGGTGGCCAAATTATTGGAGCTTCAGCTTCAGCATAAGTCCTTCCAATGAATATTCAGGACTGATTTCCTTAAGGAGTGACTGGTTTGATGTCCTTGCAGTCCAAGGGACTCTCAAGAGTCTTCTTCAACACCACAGTTCAAAAGCATCAATTTTTCGGTGCTCAGCTTTCTTTATAGTCCAACTCTCACATTCATACATGACCACTGGAAAAACCGTAGCTTTGATTAGACAGATCTTTGTCGGCAAAATAAGTATCATGTAAGTGTTAACTTCCCTATCATTCTATCTTAAACCCCTAAAAGTTTATTTTAATACATCAAACAGAATATATCAAACAATGTATTTAAATATATCAAACAGAAAAAATTTGGTATATCTGAAGTTGAGAGGCATACTGGGGAGAAAAAGTAGAAAGGAAGGCATGTTATAAGCTAATATTCCACAGGGTATCCTAGTACTACCTGGGAAGACAATGCAAGACTAACATGGGAAACTGGTGGGTCACCACAACAGGAAGCACAGGCGGTTGTCTTACCTGCCATGCCAAGAAATACCTGATGACACCAGCTGAGAGGGCATCTAGATACTTGGAAAGAAATCAGCATGTCCCAGGGCCACAGGGAAGAATGCTCTCACTAAAAATGAATGAGAACCAAGAACTATTAAATATCAGATGAAGGTGAACATAAAAGGTAACTCTCCAATAATGCAAAGAAGTTCCATGTGGGGAAAATATTAACAGAAAAAATTTAAAGGACTTTTCAAAGATGCAGTTAAACTCATAAAAATTAAATATACATGTTTTTCAATAAAATAGGAATAAAAGGTTTTCAAATGAGTAATTTCTTCAAAGAACCAATAACAGATTTTGAAATTAAAAATACAGTAAGTGTTTAGCAGTAAAGGAGACGTAACTGAAGATAAAATTAGAGAACCTGAAGGTAAATCTGTAACAATATCCAGAATCCAATGAAAGACAAAGAGCAGAAAATATAAAAGCGTGTGGCAGATGGAAAAGTATGATGAGAAACAGGAGAGTATCTCCCCCATGAGAGGAGATGATTGATTAGTTACAAATTACAATTAATTACAAAATAATAAATTAGTTAATTCTTATCAATTATGAGAGGGAAAGAATGACTTCTATGTTGGATGATTCTGGCAGGCAGTATCCTAATTATATGGTTGAAGTTAACATTACCAGTGATATGACAAACCAATAACATGTCCCCAGATACGATGCACTAAAAAGGGCACATCACCTCTGTGGTATTCTTAACAAAGATGATTAACATCAATCTACTCAAAAGAAAACATCAGACAAGCCTAAAATGAAATATATTTTACAAAGTAATTGGCATGGATGTTTTAAAAGTGCCAAGGTCATGAAAGGCAAAGAAAATCCAAGAAACCATCAGAATGAAGGAGTCAGAGACATGTGCTAATTCAGTGTGAAATCCTGGATTAGATCCTGGACCAGAAAAAGAACATTAGTGGGAAAACTGATGAAATTCAAATGAGGTCTGTAGATTAGTTATTAGTCTTGCATCAGTGTCAATTTTCTGGTTTTGAGAACTGTGCTATGGTTACAGTAAGATGTCAACATTTACAAAAAGCTTGATGAAGATCGTATTAATATTCTATATTCTATGTACTATTTTTTGCAACTTTTCTACACACCCAAAATTATATAAACATTACAAGTTTTTCTTTAATCACTTAGAACAGTGCCTAATACAGAGTAAGCACTCACTATATGGTTGTTGCTATTATGGGTTTTTCTTGGAAGTCACATTTGAGAGCATTTCCGACTCCATGGTTCCTAACTTGTTTTCTGAAAATCCACTTCAAATACTGTCTTTAAATAGAATATCTCTTCTACTATTATGTACTAATACTTTTCAAAAGTATATAGAGTGCATTTGTGGACTAATAAAAAGCATGCTGATTTTAAAAATAGCAGCTAATACAAGTCAACAGCTGTTTATTATTCTGAAAACTTGTAACAAATGAGAAATAGATGGTAAAGTTCTTAATTAGGTGAAGACACTTATCAATATCATGTAAGTAAAGAATGTTTATTATCATTGCTATTATTCAACACAGTGCCAAAGAAGAAAAACTGTCAAAGAAAGTTATTTAAAAATTGTAAATAAAATAAAACTGCTATTATTCACAGATTAGATTATATACCTAGAAAACTGAAGAAAATCAACTGGAAAATAATTGGAATTCATGAGAGAGTTTAGCAAAGTACTTAGATCACTACACAAAAATCAACGACTTTTCTATAAACTAAGATTTATCAATTTAAAATATTTTAGAAGAAAAATCTTACTCATGACAGAAAAAGCTACCTAAAAATAAACCTAACAAAAATAATGCACTTTTTTATTTAAAAAAAAAAAAACATAAAACCTTACTGAAAAGTTTTTAAAGTTTTGAATAGAGACCAATCAAGTTTATGTAGAGATTCAATATTGTATGTCACTTCTCCCCAAAACAATCTATATATTCAATTCAATCCCAATCAGAATCTCAAAGTAACTGTATCATTCAGGGTACCAGTAAGAGACGAAGAGCACACTTGGATTAGGATGATTCTGGGCAGAGGAGGGGGATGTTGATAAAGGGACTATTTACACACCAGCTATTCACACAATATAGATCAGGTCTAGGGAAATCACAAAGAAGAATGCCATCCCTATGCCAGAACATGCAACAATGGGGCCATTACCCCATAGGAAGATAATCCATAATCCAAAATCTAGAAGGAAGGAGTTGTGAGGATGTGCACCCTTCCATAGCAGGGGACACGCCCAAAGAGCAACCCTGCAGGAAGAGAGCCAGAATAAATGTCCCAACCTCATCTTGCTCACTCCCTCCATTACTGGGGGCCCTTTATTGGCCAAACCCACCTAGAAGTCCAAGTGTAGTAGTATCTCTTAATATAGTCCATGTCCTCCATACAGCTTCCCAGGGCAGTTATGCATGTGCACACCAAGTCACTTCAGTCGTGTCTGACTCTCTGCGACCCCATGGGACTGTAGCCCACCAGGCCCCTCTGTCCATGGGATTCTCCAGGAAAGAATACTGGTGTGGGTTGCCATTTCCTTCTCCAGAGGATTTTCCGGACCCAGGGACAGAACCAGTGTCTCTTGCATCTGCTGCACTGGCAGACGGGATCTCTACCACGAGCACCTCCTGGAAAGCAGGGCAACTGGCAGGGTGGAAAAGCGTAGAGAAAGGATTTGAAGAGGTAAACATTACCTGTCTATCACTGTAAGGAATAGATCAATGGAACACATACAGAGTCAGAAACAGACCTTTGTAGGTATGGAAATTTGATAAATTATGGAGCATTTCTAGTAAGTAGAGGAAAGATGGATTACTGAGAAAGTGGTATTAGAGCAGGAGGCTCTCTCTTTGAGGAGGGAGAACAGTTATATACCTATGTCATACGGTAATAAGAATAACTTCTGGACAGAATAAAATGTAAAACAGAAAGCCATAAAAGAAGTAGAAGAAAATATAAGATAATATTTTGATGTCCTTGAGAATAAGGACGCCAAAAGTGAAAATCATAGAGATAAATAATCTAATTTTTTCAAATGTTATATACTAAAATACAGCACTAAATAATTATTTTAAAAATGTAATAAAGCATTTGTAGATATAAAAAAGGACGAGTATCCAGAGTATTCAAACACCCTGGAGAACCAACAAGAAAAATACAGCCTAGTTAAAAAGTACTATCTGGGGATATGAGCAAACAGTTCACAGATGATTTATAAATGAGGAATAAATAAATAGAAAATGAACAATCTTGCTAATAGACATGAAAATGTAAACTTACAGATGATCTAAATGTTAAGTAGTACAACATCATGTGGGAGAAGAATATAGGAAAACAGGTACTCTGCTGCATCACTAGCAGGAGACACAACTCCATACAGCATTGAAGGTCAACTGACAGCATCTGTTAAAACTAAAAACATGCCTATCTGCTGACCCTTACTGCATCTGTCTCAGGCATTATTTGTAAATAATTCTTACAAAAACATTCTAACAAAATTCCATTTGTCTCAAGCATTATTTGTTAGATTGTTTTTGTAAGAAATGTTTACAAAGTTCTTAGAAAACAGAGGCAAGTACAAAGATGCCCTCATGACACTGGCTGTATAAGCAAAACCTGGAAACAAACAAACCTAACTCTATATACATCTATCAGTGGGACAATGATCAGATGACCAGTAGTACATTCCTACTGGAATACCATGCTCCTCTTAAAAAGAATGATCTAGGTCTGTATGTGACAACATGGATAGATTCTAAGACATATTGTTGAGTAAAAAAAAAAAAAAAAANAGTCACTTCAGTCGTGTCTGACTCTCTGCGACCCCATGGGACTGTAGCCCACCAGGCCCCTCTGTCCATGGGATTCTCCAGGAAAGAATACTGGTGTGGGTTGCCATTTCCTTCTCCAGAGGATTTTCCGGACCCAGGGACAGAACCAGTGTCTCTTGCATCTGCTGCACTGGCAGACGGGATCTCTACCACGAGCACCTCCTGGAAAGCAGGGCAACTGGCAGGGTGGAAAAGCGTAGAGAAAGGATTTGAAGAGGTAAACATTACCTGTCTATCACTGTAAGGAATAGATCAATGGAACACATACAGAGTCAGAAACAGACCTTTGTAGGTATGGAAATTTGATAAATTATGGAGCATTTCTAGTAAGTAGAGGAAAGATGGATTACTGAGAAAGTGGTATTAGAGCAGGAGGCTCTCTCTTTGAGGAGGGAGAACAGTTATATACCTATGTCATACGGTAATAAGAATAACTTCTGGACAGAATAAAATGTAAAACAGAAAGCCATAAAAGAAGTAGAAGAAAATATAAGATAATATTTTGATGTCCTTGAGAATAAGGACGCCAAAAGTGAAAATCATAGAGATAAATAATCTAATTTTTTCAAATGTTATATACTAAAATACAGCACTAAATAATTATTTTAAAAATGTAATAAAGCATTTGTAGATATAAAAAAGGACGAGTATCCAGAGTATTCAAACACCCTGGAGAACCAACAAGAAAAATACAGCCTAGTTAAAAAGTACTATCTGGGGATATGAGCAAACAGTTCACAGATGATTTATAAATGAGGAATAAATAAATAGAAAATGAACAATCTTGCTAATAGACATGAAAATGTAAACTTACAGATGATCTAAATGTTAAGTAGTACAACATCATGTGGGAGAAGAATATAGGAAAACAGGTACTCTGCTGCATCACTAGCAGGAGACACAACTCCATACAGCATTGAAGGTCAACTGACAGCATCTGTTAAAACTAAAAACATGCCTATCTGCTGACCCTTACTGCATCTGTCTCAGGCATTATTTGTAAATAATTCTTACAAAAACATTCTAACAAAATTCCATTTGTCTCAAGCATTATTTGTTAGATTGTTTTTGTAAGAAATGTTTACAAAGTTCTTAGAAAACAGAGGCAAGTACAAAGATGCCCTCATGACACTGGCTGTATAAGCAAAACCTGGAAACAAACAAACCCAACTCCATATACATCTATCAGTGGGACAATGATCAGATGACCAGTAGTACATTCCTACTGGAATACCATGCTCCTCTTAAAAAGAATGATCTAGGTCTGTATGTGACAACATGGATAGATTCTAAGACATATTGTTGAGTAAAAAAAAAAAAAAAAAAGAGAGAGCAAATTACAGCATGACAAAAGTAACATGTCACACAAGAAAAATGTTTGTGGAGAACACAAACCAAAGATGACATACCACACTGTTCGTGCCAATGAGTGAAAAGCTGAAATCTGCTGGAGAATTCAGAACAAGTTTGCATTTTCGTATATCACTGGCACCATCATTTCCTCTTGACACTTCCCCTTTCCTGAGCTATAAGAAAAGTGGTAGTAGCTACTTATTTTAGCTGGGCACACTGCTGCTGTTAGAAGGAATATCAATGTTTCTCAGGTACCTGCAACCCAAATGGCCAAAACATATTCCGCATGTGCCTCCATTATAAGGCACATTTCCTATCTCTGTTCTCCATCAACACCACCTGTCTAACTCTGGGCTTTATCATTGACTCCTTATCCTCAAATTTCACATAAGAACTTGTCATGTCTTTCTAAACACACTTCACATTTATCCACTTCCCTCTGTGCCCTCATGCCCATAATCCTTTTCCTGGACTTCTGCCAGACTTAAGTCTCCTTGCTTCACTAACCTTGTTTTTGCAATTAGTCAGCATGATTTTTCTAAAATGCAAAAGCATATCATGAAATGGTCTTTCATTAGCTTTAGGAAAAAAGTGCCAATTTCTTATTATGGCTTACAAGGCACTTCAAGTGGCCCCAACTCTCTCTTCAGTGTACTTATTTCCACTCTCCCTTTCCTGTTCTTCAGCCATTCTCAAGTTCTTTTCCATTCCTCTAATGAGCAACACTCCTCCTGAATTCAAGATCATCATAGGTTTTTACCCTCCACCTGGAATACTCCCCATCCAGATTCTCTACCTCGAAAGAGTATTCAGAATATCTTCAGGGCTCAATCTAGAAATACTTCTGTCCAAAGAATCTTCCTTAATTCTCCTCTTCTATGAAAGGATGATAATATTGTCAGTCATTTTTGCTATAATAACAACTGCAAAATCTAATGACTTATGACTAGCTCTTAACTTTTCCCATGACAGTGGCTTCATGCTCTTCCCTGAGTCTTCTCATTTCAAGACCCAGACTGTTGGAGCAGTCCCACTCTATAACATGACATTCTTTTGGAAATACAGAGTGCTTCTAATAAACCTCTCCTCAGACCTGGTACACTTGACATTCTACTAAGACCTGTTGACCAAGCTATGTCACACAGACAAGTTCACCGTCATCAGACTAAGCTGTATACTCCTCCCATGAAGAGGCACTGTAAGTGACAGAGAAATGGGAAATGACACTGAATTCTCTTACTCAGAAGTGAGGGGGAAATTGAGGTTAATTGTATAATTTACTACAATGACGATAATGACAGTGAGAGTTATCATTTATTGTTTACTATGTGTGGCTTCATGTTAAATGCACTAATATAAAATTTTCACTGTAGCCTCACAACAACAGTAAGTGTTTATAACTGCCCCCATTGTGCAGATAAGAAACCTGAAGTGAAGGGACTTTAGGTAACTTTCTCATGTCACACAGTGAGTGGTAAAAGCCTATGTTTAAAACCAATTCCACTTCTGTCTGATCAGAATCCATGCTTTAAGTCACTACACTATGATTCTACCACAGCTCTTTGTTCCCCACCCCTCAAGCTTAGTACTTACACTTTCAATTGTTCACTGAGTATTTCTGAAAGAAGGAGATACTACCACAGTGCCTGGCCAAGAGTAGGGCTCAGTCAATAATTATAGAGTGAATAAATACACTTCTGCACTTCCTTCCCCTATTCTCCATTTAGCTAACTTCTGCTCCAAGTTTCAATTTCAGTGTTAATTCCTTCCAGAAGCTTCCTGGGACCATACAGGCTGAGTTAGGACTCCTCTTCTGTGTTCCCACAGGGACTTACGCATACAGTTATGCTTGTTCTTACCATAATGACTGTAATGAGTTTTGTGACTCTCAACAGCAGGAACTGTATCCAATTTTTCTTTGTCTCCATAGTGCCTAGGAAAGTGCTGATCACAAGTGCTCAATAAATATTTGATGAAGGAATCAATGACTATGGGAATATAGGAATGAATAAATGATAAGCAGACACCAAGACACCTTGTGGTGCTCATACCCAGGCTCAGACCTAGCCTAAAAGCTGACATGTCATTTTCAAAGCAGAACTTTGCATCCTCAATCTTCTCTTACTCCCTCACAGTCAGAACCTACTGCTTCCTCCTGTGCTGTGTGCTGTGCTTAGTCGCTCAGTCGTGTCCGACTCTGCAACCCCCTGGACTGTAGCCCATGAGGCTCCTCTGCCAATGGAATTTTCCAGCCAAGAATACTGGAGTGGGTTGCCATGCTCTCCTTTAGGAGATCTTCCCAACCCAGGGGTCAAACCCAGGTCCCCCACATTGCAGGTGGATTCTTTACCATCTGAAGCACCAGGGAAGCCCACTGCTTCCTGCTATTGCTCCTCAAATGCACAATACTAACTTCCATGTCTCTTAGCCTCTCTGCTGCTGCTGCTGCTAAGTTGCTTCAGCCATGTCCAACTCTGTGCGACCCCACTAGTTGTTGAGATATGGAACTTTTTCTTGGTTGAGTATTTCAGGCACAAGAGAGGCAGAAAGTCAAGGAGAGGCAGGAACTGTCTGCCCACTCTGCATGGGCACTTCTCCAGCACAAGCAAGGTCTTCCTTTCTTTAAACTCATTCCAGAAGGCACAGACCTGTGATGGACTAAAATACTGCCACCTCATGTAGGACCACAAGAGAAACCACTGAGATGCTCAGGAATAAGACCCCCAATAAGAAGGTCTGTGAAATGTTCCCAAGCAGGCTCATGACTAGACCTTGTGCTCCAGGTAAGTTGAGAAACCTGAAGCCATGCCAGTCTAAAGCAAAATTCAGAGGCCCCGTTATTTGCTGGCAGTGCTCATGACTCCTTATGTCTGAAACCTTCTCTCTCTTCCTTCGTTCTTCTTTCCCTCTTGCCCATGGTTGGTACCCCTGAACAGAGCTATTATACTCTCCAGATGGAATCTGATACATTCATTCACCCTCTTAAGGGCCTGCTCTGGGCACCAGGTAGTAAAGCCAGCTTCTTTCCCACCGTCAACTGCCTGCCCTTACACAGTCCACAGCCCAATGAGGAAGCAAGATAAGACACATGTAAGCAGACCAGAAGCATACAGTAAGTACAGATTATAAGGTCAAAGACAGATATAAACAAGAAGCTGAAATAGAAAATGATAAGTTATGGAACATCTGTTTACAAAGGTATGGTCAGAGAAGGATGTTTGANCTTACACAGTCCACAGCCCAATGAGGAAGCAAGATAAGACACATGTAAGCAGACCAGAAGCATACAGTAAGTACAGATTATAAGGTCAAAGACAGATATAAACAAGAAGCTGAAATAGAAAATGATAAGTTATGGAACATCTGTTTACAAAGGTATGGTCAGAGAAGGATGTTTGAAGATCATGATGTTTTAAGCTGAAACCTGCAAGATGAAGAGCCAGCCACACCAAGACAGTTGGAAGTACATACATTCAGAGAGAGAGAACAATATATCCAACAACAAAGGTGCAACAAAGTTTGCTGTGTTCCAGAAGCCAAAAGAAAGTATACAGCTGGAGCATGTGGTCTTCAGGGAAACACAGCAAGAGATGGGGCTAAAAGGGTGGCACAGCCTGCTCCTGCAGGGCCTTGTGGGCCACTGTGAGGAATATGAATATGTGTGTGCTAAGTCACTTCAGCTGTGTCCGACTCCTTGTGACCCTACCGACCAACACCTGCCAGGCATCTCTGTCCATGGGATTCTCCAGGCAAGAATACTGGAATAGGTTGCCATGCCCTCCTCCAGGGGCTCTTCCCAACCCTGGGATCAAACTCGCAGCTCTTACATCTCCTGCACCGGCAGGCGGTTTCCTTAGTACTAGTGCCACTTGGGAAGAGGCACTCCGGAATGGGGAGTCTCTAAAAGGGTTTCAGTATGGGAAAGACTGTCTGCTTTTCATTTTAAGAGCATCATCTGGTTGCTGTGGAATAAAGTAAAAGGAGATCAGTGTATTTCTTAGAAGACAGATGATGGTGGGAACACAGACTGGAGAACAGACCATGAAGACAAAGAAGTAGATTTTATATATAATATGGTTTTAGGCATGTCTCATATGTGCTGTCTGCACATCTGAAACATCTAAGTAAAGCTGTCAGGTAAGCAGCTTGAGCTTAGAAGAAAGGTCCACGCTGAAGGTAAAATTTGGAGTCACTAGCATACTAACGCCGCCTGCCGGGACATAGGGAGAGGGCAATGGCACCCCACTCCAGTACTCTTGCCTGGCAAATCCCATGGATGGAGGAGCCTGGTGGGCTGCAGTCCATGGGGTCACTGGGAGTTGGACACGACTGAGCGACTTTACTTTCACTTTTCACTTTCTTGCACTGGAGAA